>JAODAL010038521.1:0-39115 GCA_025379985.1 Phyllomedusa bahiana
GATTTTATTTTCAGCCTTTTTAAATAATACATTGCGTACAATGATTTCTTAAGCAATAAAGGGTGGATTTTTTTGTCATTGGGGGGGAAATTTATGAATTCTGCTTTAAAATTTTTTGTTTAAAGCTTTGGGAATTCCCTTTTTTAAAGTTTGGTTTTACGTATGTATAAACAAGCAAAGTCCTTAAAAACAAAGTTTTGTGGGGCAGCACCTAACATTTTTCTAAATCCGTAACACCCAGGGCCCTTCCCCCCTTCCCTTCTTTTCCCTTATCATCTTTTCTGGCCTTTGCACCTTTCCCCATTTTAAATTTTTCCAACCCTTTGGGGCCTTCCTGTCGAAGTCTTTTTTTTTCTTGATGTTTTGGGTTTCTTTCCCCCCTTTGCTTCCAAAACCCTTAATTTTTTTTAAATAAAATTTCTCTCTCCAAATTGTATGAGGGCTTTTTTTTTTGTGGGTCAAAAATTTAATTTTTTAATGGGCCATTGGGCCCATAACTATAGGGCCACATGTATGAAAACTACCCAGGTTTTAAAATTTATTTTTTTGCCCATACCCAACCAATCGGGGCGCCTTTTTAAAATTATTCAACACTATATGAAAAAAAGGGCACCCTGTTTGGGTTGCTAGGGGCAACAAAGTGGTTTTAAAACCAAAGACGGGTTTTCATAAAATGTGGCCCAAAATTTTACTGGAAATAACCCCCCGGGGGAAAATTTAGGGGGTGGAATTGGGAAAAAAATTGTTTATTGCACCCCCTTTTTTCCTGTGGGTTTCATTTTTAAAATTCACTGTTCAGTATAAATAAGTTTCCTGTTTTCCGTATTCATTTGATACCAAATGTGTAAATTTTTTTTTATGTTCTAGTACGTTTAAAAAATAATTAACTTTTTTCTAAAATTTTTTTTAAAAATTTGCTCTGCAAAGCCATTACTGTGCCCCTCTAGGGAAACTAATGGGGGCCCCTTTTTTTTTTTTCAGGCTAAAAATTTAAATTTTTTTTTTGGTACCTTTTTGGGAAAATCATGCATCTTTTATATCAGTCAAGTTTCCCAAATTTTTTGGGGGAACCCCAAAAATGCCCCAAAAAAAAAATAAATTTGGGGCCAGGGAAATTTTTTAAATCTACAGGGGCCACGGGAAGGGATAAATATGTCATTTTTTTAAAAGCAGGTTTTTTAAAGGGATACCCATTAAAAATTTAACTTTTTAATTTTTTTTATTTGGAAAATACAAAGAGGGGGGGTGGGGAAATTTAAATTTTTAAAAAAAAAAAGGGTTTTACATTTTAAACCTTTTTTTCACTTTTTCATGTAGTCCCCTGGGAAAACTTGACCACTTGGGATGTAAAACCTTTTAACACTTTTTTTGAAATTAATATGAAATCCGAAAGGGGGTACAAAGGGGCACTTTTATTACATCGACGCAAAGGCAAATGTTGGCCCCCCTTTTACTTGTTGTGGGGGCAATTTTGGGAAGGGAAATTTTGGTGAGCGTTTTTTAAAAGGTTTGAAACCCCCAGGATCACCCAATCCCCTGATTCCTGCTGATAGCGGGGGTTTGTCGCTTTAATTAACGCCAAAAAAAAAACAAACTGTGTATCGAGCAACTCAGCAAGTAATTTCAGTTCCATACCCCCTTAAACCAACACAAAGAAGTACTCAAAATCACTTTGTCAGAAAAGGGGTTTAAAAGGGGGGTTTTTTTGGCATACAAAACTTGACTCCTGTTCTAGGGGTGGTACAAAAAAAAAAATTTGGTCAACAAAATAGTAATTAATTTTTTTTTAAACCCTTTTTAAAAGGGGGTTTTTCCGCTAAAAAAGATAATAGTTTAAAAAAAGGGGGCCCAAAAAATTTAAGCTGTACCCTTTGGTTCCATAAGCAAATTCTAATTTTTTAAGAAACGTTTTGTTTTTTTAGTGTTGGGTTCCCAAAAGTTTAAAGCTCCGGTCGGGTTATGCCCAGCCCCCGGGCCCCGTGTGGTTGGGATCCCCGGTTTTCTCAGGGAACAGGGAAAAAGGTCAGGACGGGAAGCGCTCGGGGTTACGCCCAGTTTCCCGCCAGGGTTTCCATAAATCGGGGCCGTGTTTTAAATGGGAAGGGCCCCGGGGGGACAGCAGCGCGCAGGGAATTTCCTTTTGGCCCGGGTCGTAAATCGGGATCGCTGCCGGCATTTTTTGGGGACATGAGGAGAAAGTTTCCAGCACTTACATCATTGTGGGAGAGACGGGGCTGCCGACACTTACTTCAGGGGTGGTGGGAGAGTTTTTTGGGAGCTGCCGTTTTCCCCCCTTTTACATTCAGGGGTGTGTGTGAAGAGACAAAAAGGGACACAAAGGAGAAAAAATTCCAGCAACCCAGAATGTGTAAACCCACGGGCCTGGGGGCAAAAACTAAGAAAACAGGGGTTGGTGGGGGGCAGCCTTCACTGAGGAAATCAAAGGGGGTTTTGAAAGGGCAGGGGGTTGGGGGGCCATTCACTGACAGCAACCCAGAGGGGGTGGGGGTTTGGCATTCACTGCAGCAATCAAGGGGTACGGGGCATGGGGGGGGAGGCTTTTCACTGACAGCAATCAAGGGGGGTGCGGTGGCATTAAACTGAAAGCAATCAAGGTTGCAAGGTAGGGCGGAAAAGCTTTCCCCACTGACACGATCAGGGTTCCGCAGCAGAGCGATAAACCCTTTTGGAAGTCCCTTTAAAACACAAACAAAACTGAAAGGGGTTCAGGGGTTGAAATTTAATCTGCGGGAAATATATAACTGTGTGTGAGAAAAAGAGAGAGGGGGAAAAGGGGGGAAACAGCAAAAAATATCACCCATTTTTCCCCAGAGTTCGAAGGGTAAAATTTCCCCTTTTCTATTTTACAAAGTATTAGATAGAGCAAAAAAATTTTAAAAATTTTACACTACGAGTTACACTTACTTTTCATTTGGCAATGCAACTGAGAACCCCCCTTCCCCCCGGCTCACCCAGAAAAAATTTCTCAGTCCAAAAGGTATAGGGTGGTCTGCAGGGGAGAAAAATACGCTCTGCTGGGGGGAGAAACACCCCCCCCCCTTTTCAAAAGCCGTTTAAGAAACCCACAAAAATTTTCCCTTCCAAATG
Organism: Phyllomedusa bahiana; assembly: GCA_025379985.1. NCBI lineage: Eukaryota > Metazoa > Chordata > Amphibia > Anura > Hylidae > Phyllomedusa > Phyllomedusa bahiana. The sequence goes on from JAODAL010038521.1 coordinate 3,109, forward strand.
GTGAAACAAAAAACCCCTTTTAATTCCCCAGACCTAAAAGCCCTTTCAGGGGACCAAAAAACTTTTTTTAGTTTTTGCTCCCTGCTTTTTAACATTTTGCAACTTTTTGCACATTGTAAAAGGACTTTTTTAAATGCAAAAAGTTTTTACTTTTTGGGGGCCATATTTTTGGTTTACAAATAAATTACTGAAAAATTTTTTCAATTTTTTTTTTTCAATTTTATTTTTTGTTTTTTAAAATTTTTTTACCCCAAATTCACATTCACACTCAATAACCGTAGTTTAAATTCTACGGGTTTTTAAGGTTATGTAGATATCTATTTTTTGTTGGTTTTTTTGGTTTTTTTTGTTAAGGGTAATAATTTGTAATGAAATAAAATTTGTTTTTTAAAATTTTTTAATTTTTATTTTCTTATTTTTTTTTTTTTCGGGCAAAATTTTATTTTTTTTTTTTTTTTAAATTTCCATTGAGGATAACTCTGAAAAAATTTTATTTTACACTAGTAATGTATTTCCCCAAAGCATGAATAACTAAACATTAAATCTGTGTCAGTAAGACACAGGGGCTTTGAAGCGGGTTTTGTTATACAACACCCGGGGGGCTACCCCAAGTCCCCTTGGTTGACTGAACAGATATTCCCCCTTTTCCCCACAGGTCCCCCGGGGAGCCCAAAAACCAAAATGGAGATGGGGAACCCCCTTTTGATTATCTGCATTTCGGGAATAGTGTTGACCCCCGTTTAAAAAGGGGGTTTTGCAAAAAAAAAAAAAGAAAAAAAATCGGGCCGATAGTCAAAAAAAGTCGAAAAAACCAAAAACGTTTCCAGTTTTTCGATAGCCCCCGAAAATTTTTCGTTTCTTTCTCCCCAATGACCATTAAAGTCTATGGAGAGCAACAAACCTTCATTTTACCCCCCAAACGGGGCTGGAGAACTGGAATTTAACAGCAAAAACTTTTAAAATTTGGATACCGGGTACATTTTGGGCACAACACTTGGGGCTATAAAAGCCACAAAAAAAAAAAGTCACACCCATTCACAAACCCTGTCTTGTCCCACAGCATGCCCCTTTAAAACCCGCATCACCCACAAATTAAAAAGTGCCAGAAGGCAAAATTATTTTGAACCCAAAAATAAAAATTTTTTCCCTTGAACGGGAAAATTAAAATCCCTGTCCGGGAACGCAGCAATGCCCCAAAAAAACCTGAAAGACCCAGATTAAAAAGTGCCAAAAAAGGGATCTTTGGAACCACCTTTTTTAGTTAAACGGGACATTGACAAACCCTGCCCCTGGACTGCACATAAACCCTTTAAAAACCTGTCTGACCCATAAAATTAAAAAGTGCCGGAAAAAGGAAATTTTAAACCCAAAATTTTTATTTTAACTGGGACAGGGAAACTAAAACTGCCCTGGACCCAGAAATGACCATTAAACCGTCTGCCCCCCAAAGATTACAAAGTCCGGGAAAAAGGAGTTTTTTCAACCACCATTTTAGTTAACTGGACATTGCCCAAACCCTTTTCCCGGGAAACCGCAGCATGACCCTTAAACCTTCGACCCACAAAAAAAATTTGCCGGAAAAAGTAGCCCTTTAAACCCACCTTTTTAGTTAACTGGACTTTAAAACTAAAACCTGCCCGGGGGGTTTACAGCATGACCCCAAAACCTGCATGCCCCCCAAAATTTAAAAAATTTTGGGAAAAAAGGGAGCCCTTTAAACCCCACCATTTTAGTTTCACTGGACATTGACAGAACTGTCCCCCGGGCAGTATGACCATTAAACCTGTCTGCCCCCCAAATTTTAAAAAGGCCAGAAAAATTTAAAAAAGGCCCTTTAAAACCACCATTTTTAGTTGAACTGGGACTTTGCCCTTATACCTTTCCTGGGACAATTTAGGGCCCTTTAAAACCCTTCTAAACCCCCAAATTTTAAAAACCCGGAAAAAAGGGTCTTTAAAACCCCCTTTTTTAAATTTTTCCTGGAAAATTGATTATACCTGTCCGTCCACCCCCTTACCCAGGGCCGGAGTTTAAAAGTGGGTGCGGTGAGACCCCAGGCTGGCCCTCTTTCTTTTTAAACACCAGGTTAAAAATTTCCCCCTTGATGACCCCGAAAAAAAAAAGCAACGAAAACGTCATGCGAAGCAGAGTGCGGAAGCAAAGGGGTAAGAACTCCACCCTTTTCCCAAAACACATCAAGACCTGGGTACGCATCCCCCTCTGTAAGAGTCCCGGCCCAATTGACCCTTCCACTGGAAAAACTGGTGGAAAACCTCCTTTTAACACCCGGGTCCCCCTTTTCTTGGCACCTTTTTCTCTTTTTTACTCAACGTGCGGAGGAAAGGGTTCCCCTGTACTTTTTTCCTGTCCGTGCTCCATACCCCTTTGGTCCTCTGAATAACCTACACTGGCCAATTTTTCTGTACCCCCTTGTAAAAATTCAGGGGAAATTTTTTTAAAACAGCTATTTTTGAAACATCAAGTTTTTTAGTTTTTTTAATTCTAAAAACACTTTTTTAAAATGGGTTGGAATCCCACCTTTCCCTTTTTTTCTTTTTTTTTAAAATTATTTTAAATTTGGGTTGTCTCAATACGGGATTGATAGCAAATTTTTTAAAGATTTTTCAAAAAAAAGCCCTTTTTGCAATATGTGCCCCTTTAAACATGTCCAAACCTTTTCCTTTTCTGACACACCATCACCCTTGAGCCTTTTGACAATTGGGGGAAAAACAAATGTCTTTTTTAGAAAAAAAATTTTTTTTTATAATAGGACCTGTAGTATAGCGGCATGCCCACACAAAATCCCCCCAAAAAATTCAAAACATACCCATGACCATTTTTGACAATTGTAAAAGAACAAATGTCTATTAGAAACAACTTTTTTAAAAATAGGCCCTTTAAAGTATTGCTGCTTTCAAAGCAGCGGGACCCAAAAAATTATAAATAAACCTTCTCACCACTTTTTAAAAAATTGTGAGGGGAAATGCCACTTAAAACCCTTTTCTTTTTCCAAAGGACCAAAAATTTAAATTTTGCTGTACCCAAACAGCAAAAATAACCCCAAAAAATTATAAAATACTTCCAGCCCTTTTAAAAATTTTTTGTGGGGCAACTTTCCCCCCCAAAAAAACTATTGACAAGCAAAAAATTCTAAAGATGAATTGATAAAGGGAAATTAGGGTTTTTTGTCATAAAACCGGGTGTTTTTTTTACAGTCCCCCAGAAAAACCAGCAAAATGAACCTTTTTGGGAAATGAGAATAAAAAATTGGGAGTAAGAAAAAGAAACATTTTTAAAAAAAAAGTTTTTCAAGAGGAAACCCTTTCTGTTTGGGAGGGGAAATTTAAAGAAACGACCAAATAAAAACGGTTTAAACCCCGGCAATTGGGGCCACAACATCATCCCGAGATCCATGCCTGATTCCCTCTGATGAAAGTTTAAACGATCCACATTAAACTTGTGGAAAGCCGGGTGCGTTTGTCCCGTAATGACTCCCCCGGCGGGGCGAAGGGCCGTCAGATTTGACGCTGGGTGATGGGGAGGACAAAACCTCTAAAGGCGTGGCGAGCTAGCTCAGCCATTCGGCCATTTTTTGGGTACCCAGAAGTCTTGGGGCCCGGAACAACATACAAAAAAAATCGGGGGTTGAGACGCAGATAGCCCTGAAAATGATCAAACTGGTCTCTGGGGGTTGGGGATGTGTCCCCGGGATTTCTGCGTTGTGGGTGGTAAATTTAAAAATTTTTCAGAGGGCACCCATTTTGGGTTCTTCCACCTTGCCTCTGCTGCTGCCGCACGACTCCTTGGCACTCCCACTCGTCCCCTTTGGGTGGCGTTTTTTCCACCCGTGGGCATTTGAAAACGGAAGCAGACGCAACAGATGTCTCCATTATCCCAATTTTAGCAAAGGCTCCATTTCCTGCATTTTACTCTCTATTTGGGTGGGGGGAAGGAAAATGCTGAGTTTTTTTTTGAAACCCGGGGGTCCAGGAAAGGGGGGCCACCCAGTAACTGTTGTTTTATTTTTTATTTGGGCCCTTTTGCAAATCATGTTTTTTTGGGAAAAGGAGCATCCCAAACCCCATGTGAGAATGGGCCTTGATTTCCCAAGGGCCCTGGGGCAGGGGGACTAGCAAACTGATCTTTCCCTTTATCGTTTTCCCCTCGCCTCCCAAATTTGCGCCAACCTCTTTCCAAGGCCCGGGGCGTGGGAACATCGGTCTAGGAAAACCCCCTCCTCCCCTCCGGGGTGCCTTTCCCGGGACAGCCCTTTAACACAAGCCCTGACTTGCCTGAGAGGGTGCACCCTGAGTGCTGGGTGCCCCCAAAAAACACTAGCTCCCCGGACCCCGAACCACGGCCCAATGAAAAACCGATGAAATTGGAAACTTTTGGGCCTTTTGGGGTTTTACCCGGGGAAAAAAAGGGTCCGGGTCCGGGATCTGTGGCCCTCTCCCCCCTCCGCGCTGGCGGGAAAGTTTTTTTCAGAAATGTCCCCAAAGTTTGTTCCAGAAATAAGATCACCACAACTCATGCTTTACAAGGGCATTGTCCCCCACTACCAATTTTTGGGGGCTTCTTCAAAACGGGGAAGGAATTTCAGAGCCTTTTTTCCCCGCCTCCACTCTCCGGGGGGGCTCAACACCCCGATTCCCCCCACCCCCTGCTTGTCAGGCCATTTTGTTTACTTCGTACTGCGTAATGGGGATTGCGCTGCTGGCCCCAATGGGTGGAGCATGTGGGGGGGTGGGGAAATTTCCCGCGTGTTGCCACGTCAACAATGAAAACGGTTGGAAAGGGGGGGCCGAGCTGACGCTGCAACGCAGCAGGCGGGACGAAGCAGGGTGCAACGGCGGAAGTGCGAACCAACTTCAAGCCTTTCCCAGCAGGGAGTCCAAAACCCCGGGAGCTCTTTAAAAAATTTTTGGGGCGACAAGGTTTTCCCTGACAATTTTGCCAAAGGGAAGGGGGTGTGCCCCCAGCCTACCGTCTTTAAGGGGGCCAGCAGATTTTGCCCTTATCGCACCCCCCTTGCCTTTGGGACAAAAAGGGTTTTTGTCACCCCCGCCACGGGGGTTCCCCCCGGGCTCGTTGCGGAAGCCGTTCCCCCCCCCCCCTCCTGACCTGTGTATGGATGGTCCCAAGACAGATTTTTTTTCAACACGGCCCGGTTTTCCCCTGGGGACGTGAGCCCCCAGAGGACCTTGGGGGGAAAGGGAACCCCGCACCATCCCCCGCGGTTTTTTAAGAGCGGTGCCACCTGAGAGCCCCCCCCCTCAAACCCCCAAAGGGGCCCCCACCCCCGCTCACCCAGTAGCTGTCACAGGGGGATATAGCGGCCTTGGGGCCCTGGGTTACTAGTCCATGTCCGGTGGTCAGATGGCTTTTTTCCCCCCACAGATGCAGACAACGCGCTTTAAATTTTTTGATGAAACGGGGCTTTCCAGGGGAGGGACGGGTTTTTCCGGGAAAAAAAATGCCTGCCCCGGCACTTGGGATTGGGGGAGGCAAGGGGCCCTGACGGGGCGGAACCCCCCTTTCCCCCGGGGGGGGGGGAAACCCCCCCCCAAAGGGGAAAAAAAAAAAGGGCAACATTTCCAAAGGGCCCAAAACCCCGGGGAATGCCGACATTCAGGGTTTTTGGGTTTTTTATGGGTTTGGGTTTAAAATGTTTTTTTCTCTCCCAAAACCCGGGGAAACAGAAGGGTGGCCGGCTAGACTGGGCCCCCAACGGCCGGGGAAGGGGTTTGTCAAACGGCGGAAAGAGAAGGGTAGGAAGGGGGGCTTTGGGGTGGCCCCCCGGTGGTACCTTGGGGCGCGGGTGGGGGCTGAAAACGGAGGGGATCCCTGATCATTTCTCGGAGAAACATTTTCAAAAACCCCGAGGGAAAGCTTGGGGGGGGCCCCGGGGGAGGAGACAGAGGGTTGACAGTGGTTTTGGGGGCCCGGGGTCGGGCCCGGGGCCTTTTTTTTGGGCCAAAATGTTGCCTCCCTTTCAACTCATGCAAAATTTGCTTTCATGTGACAAAAAAATGTTGGTGTGGTTAAAACCCCCTTTTAAAGGGTTTTTTGCCTCTACTTAAACGTTTACGGCAAGGGGGCATAAAATCGCGGGTGGGAAACAAGGCTTCTCAAAAAAAAAGGCCCAGGCTTGAGAGGTCCTGGACCTTTTTGACGGCGAAAAGCGAGGAAGGGGGTTTGCGCTGACCGGGTTGGGGAAAATATATCAGCGGCCCTTCTGGGGACCCCCCCCCCTCCCTTTTTTAGGTGGAACCCTAAATGACACTACCCATGCCTTTTCCCCCTCGTCCAGTGATAAGCGCTCCCCCAAGCAAATTTTTTGCCCGAAAAGCCATGTTTGGGTCCCCCAAAGTCGTCATTTATCATCAAACAAACAACAGTGACTTTGAGTTTCCCGACATTCTGGGATCCAGGACTGCCGGGGTACAAGCAAGGGGAAATGCAAGGGGTTGCCGAAAACCCCCCGGATTTTTTTCCGATTGACCCTTTCCTTCTCCTATCTGATGGCAACCCGTAACTGGGCTCACGGGAGGGACAAATTTATCCCCCTTTGGCCTTTTTATCTTTTTTTAAAATGCCCTTCGACCCCAACCCAAAATTTTTTCCAAAACAAAGAGGCCTTCAAAAATTGGAAATTTTCCAACAGTTGGGGGGGTACAAAAGAATTGACATTTGGGCCCGCTTCCCTGTTGGACGGGTTTTGGTGAAGCGATGACGACATTTTTTTTGGGCCTTTACTGGGGGGACGAAAGGGGGTAAGACTGCGGAAAAACAGGATTTCATTTCCACTGAAGGGCGATTTTGGGGACCCTTTTTCGTTACTGAGATTCCAGGGCCCCCGACCCACAAAGACAAGGGGCCCGACGGCCCCCCGCAACTGATGATCCGCTGGGATGCGTGTTGTCCCCCCAGCACGGAAGGGGCACCTTCTCCCTACCTCTAAACCCCCATGTCCTACCCCCCCTTTTTCTCCTTAAACCCCCTGAAATTTTGTCCCAAATTTTTGAAATATTTCAAATTTGAGAAAGGGATGGGAAAAGTTTTTGGGGGAAAATCTCTTATTAAAAGCGGCAAAAAAACAGCTATTCTCAAATCCCTCAAATCAAAACAAAATTGCTGGATTCAAATATAACTGCAAAGTAGATCTATAAACAAAGCTGGCCTGCGCCCAAAAGTTTGAATAAAACACGTATCTGAAATTATTCGGATAATAAAGTTTTTTGGCCCCTTTTCAATTCACCTGTGGTGAACTACAAAATTCTGCATTCACATTTAAGTGCAAGGTGTTGCCTCAATGAACAAAGCTGTAGTGCCCAAAGTCAAAAACACTATCTGAAATTTATTCGGATAATACAAAGGTATTTTTGGCACCATTCAATTCACCTGTGGTGACTAAAAAATTCAGTATTCACATTTAGGTGCAAGGTTGCCTCAATGAAACAAAGCTGTAGTCGCCAAAATTCAAAAAACTCGTATCTGTAATGTATTCGGATAATAAAAGGTTTTTTTTGGGCACCATCAATTTTCACCTGGGGTGACTACAAAATTGCTGTTTTCCCAAATTTAACTGAAAAGTAGATAAACAAAGCTGGACAGCGCCAAAGTGAAAAAACACGTATCTGAAATGTATTCGGATAATAAAAGGTATTTTTTTTGGCACCTATCAATTCACCTGTGTTGACTAAAAAATTGCAGTATTCACATTTAAGTGCAAGGTGCCTCAATGAACAAAGCTGTAGTGCGCCAAAGTCAAAAAACACGTATCTGTAATGTATTCGGATAATAAAGGTATTTTTTGGCACCTATCAATTCACCAGTGGTAACTACACACTTGCGGGAAATTAAAATTTAACTGCAAGGTGGCTCTATCAACAAATCTGGACTGGGCAAAAGTGCAAAAATCACGTATCTGTAATGTATTCGGACAATAAAAGGTATTTTTGGCACCTTTCAATTCACCTGTGGTGACTACAAAATTGCTGTATTCAAATTTAACTGGAAAGTAGATCTATCAACAAAGCTGGCCTGCGCCAAAGTAAAAAAAACACGTATCTGAATGTATATCGGATAATACAAAGTATTTTTTGGCCCCTATCAATTCACCTGTGGTGACTAAAAAATTGCAGAAATTCACATTTAAGGGGCAAGGTGCCTCAATGAAACAAAGCTGTGTGCGCCAAAGTCAAAAAACACGTATTTTGTAATGTATTCGGATAATAAAAGGTATTTTTTGGCCCCTATAAATTTCACCAGTGTTAACTACACAATTGCTGGATTCAAATTTAATTGCAAGTGGCTCTATCAACAAATCTGGACGGGGCAAAAGTGCAAAAAACACGTATCTGTAATGTATTCGGATAATAAAAGGTATTTTGGCACCTATCAATTCACCTGTGGTGACTACAAAATTTCTGTATTCAAATTTAACTGCAAAGTAATCTATTAACAAAGCTGGCCTGCTCCAAAGTGAAAAAACACGTATCTGAAATGTATTCGGATAATAAAAGGTATTTTTTGGCACCTATCAATTCACCTGTGGTGACTAAAAAATTTGCATATTCAAATTTAAGTGCAAGCTGCCTCAATGAACAAAGCTGTAGTGCGCCAAAGTCAAAAAAACACGTATCTGAAATGTATTCGGATAATAAAAGGTATTTTTGGCACCTATCAATTCACCTGTGGTGACTAAAAAATTGCTGTATCACATTAAGTGCAAGGTGCCTCAATGAACAAAGCTGTAGTGCCCCAAAAGTCAAAAAACACGTATCGAAATTTTATTCGGAATTACAAGGTATTTTTGGCACCCTATCTACCTGTGCTGACTTGCTGGATTCTAATTTAAGTACAATGTGGATATATCAACAAAGGGGGAATGGGCAAAATTGAAATGAAACACCTATCTGAAATGTATACTGATAAAAAAAGTGGAGTTTTGCACCTAACAAAGAGACCTGCAGTACTAGAAAAGATTGTATCCTATAGTTCAGGCTGCCCAATATCCAAGGAAATATTTCAATAGATAACTGTTAATAATAAAGCTATTGCATGTCTACACTAAGTCTTGGTGAACTTTATCCCGTATTCTTTATATTGCTTTTCTGTTTTCGCCCGTGTGGCCCCCCCTCCGCTCCCCCCCCCCCCGTGACTTTACAGCGGTAGATGCTCCTTTAAAATTCTCTCCCTAACTATAAAAAATCTCCAATCTCTAATCTAACTAAATTGAAGGATCACAGCTAATAGTAGAGGTTTCTCTGTGAAGAAATAAATAATTTCGCTGAGCTGTTTGGACCAAAGCAGAGCGCAGGTCCTATCCCTATGAGACGCTGAGAGACACTGAGGCTGAACAGAAACGCTGTTCATGTAAAACGAGGTCAGTGATTTTTCCAGCCAATCACAACCATACACATCCCAGTCATGAAAGTCGCACACCACATCTCACCCTGCTCTATTCTGTAATCTGATTTGCTGGCCGCCAAAATTACAGGGAAACCCGAAAAAGGCGCGATCTTAATAGATAGTCACAGATTTTAACCAAATTACGCATGATCTAAAAAATCTGATCACCATAAAAACTGTGCCGATTTCAACTTTGTCCATAATAATCGCTCAACACTAGTCAGGAACCGTGACCATGAGAGGTCTAAGCGCCGCGGATCGGTGGTTTCTCCTGCTTCCCAGCACTCACAGAGACTGCTCCAGGAACTGTTAAGCACAGCTCTGTTATAGTATTACTTTGTGTATAATGGCCCTGCAGCCTTTTTGAAGTTTTTTGCACAAATGACGGAATACTCGTTTAAGTATATTTTTCAACCCATACATTTTCCCTTGGATTTCCACTTACCTTACTACTGACAAATGGCATATTCAAATAACATTTAATGGCTATAAAGCCATTTTTCTATATGGGACCCATATAGGTTTTTATTTTACGATAATTATTGCTCTTTAAAATTTAAGTATTTTAGACTGGATCTCTTTGCTATTATTGGCACTGAAAAGGACAGATTAAAGAATACAGAAGCAATTGAATGAGAAAGAGAGAAAGGTTGCTTTTGCATATTGAGAAAATGTAATGCCTTGAACAAATAAGAGAGAAGACATATGAGAGATCACAAGCTGAAGTGCTACTACAGGATTACAGATTCTAGGCACACAGGCCAGCAGAGCCAGGTGGTGTGACTTATATCATGTCTGCTGTGTAATGATGTACTCATTTTATTCATTACTCTTATTTAACATTATGTTGTTTATCAGAGCTGTAATATGGACTTCTTTCTCTCTAAAACTTTAGAAGATGTTGGTGAGGGAGCTGTACCACAAGGATATTTGCTTTGCAGTTTATGCATCAATCGGTCTCTGTATCTTTCACTATTTCTTTAATAATTTTATAAACATTATAAATGCATTGGTCCCTAGACATACAATATTAATTGGTTCCGTAACAACAATGTATATTGAAACCACAACTCTTTGGAAAATTGGTAATTGGTTCTGAAGCCCCAAAATGTCACCCTAAAGAAAATTAAATAGATAATACAGATAAAGTAAGTCCTTACATACACACAGAATGTACAGAATCGTTTGTACCCTTCTGTTAAAGAAAGGAAAACCAACCATGGTCATTGAAATAACTTGAAACTGACAAAAGTCATAATACATTTTTAGTAACTGAATATCAATCAATGATAATCAGATATTGCTTCTGAACCATGATTCCATTGAAAATTAAAAAAAAAACTAACTAATGAATCTGGCCTGGACAGAAATGATGGTGCCCTTAACTTCATATATTGTTAAACAACCTTTTGAGGCAATCACTGCAAACAAGCGATTTCTGTAACTCTTAATGAGACTTCTTCACCTGTCCACTAGTATTCTGGTCCACCTTTTGTGACCGAACTGCTCCAGCTGTCTCAGGTTTGAAGGGTGCCCTCTCCAGACTGCATATTTCAACGCCTTCCACAATTGTTCAATAGAATTTAGATTAGGACTCATAGAAACCACTTCAGAATAGTCCAGTGCTTTGCTCTTAGTCATTCTTGGATGGTTTAAGCTGTGTGTTTTGTATCCTGTTGGAGGACTCATGACTGAGACCAAGCTTTCTGATGTTGGGCAGCAAATATCACTTCAAAACGCCTTAATAGTCTTGAGATTTAGGACACCCTGTGCCAGATGCAGCAAAGTAGCTCTAAAATATAACCAAGCCTCCTCCATGTTTCACAACAGGTAGAATGGTCTTTTCTTTGTATGCTTCATTTTTGTATCTCTGAACATAGAGCTGATGTGACTAGCCCAAAGCTCCAGTTTTTCTCCTCTGTCCAAAGGTAATTCTCCTTGAAGCTTTGTAGCTTGTCAATATGCATTTTGGAAAATTTCAGTCTTGCTTTTATTATTATTATTTATTTTAAAGGACATTAATTCCAGGGCACGGAACATTCGAAGAGGGTTACATGCTTAAAGGAGTTGTCTCATTAATAGCTTTCAGCCTCTGTCTGTGAATGAGAGTTGAATTGAGGGGCGTGCTAGCTTCTCTGCCTCTTCGCCCTCCCTCTGCCCCCCTCCCCCTTCCCCCCTCCCCTCAGCACACAGGCAGCTATCCCGGATAGCTGCCAGAGTTAACCCTGTGTGTGCCTGCCTAGAGAGGTCTATGATTGCTAATAGTGTTCCTATACCCTCTGCTTAGCTTACATATCTCCACATCTCCAGCAACAACAAACAAACCCTCTCAGAACAGAGGCAGGAAAGCTGCAAAGTGTTACTCAGGATGTGTCCCTAGTACAGCATGAACTGTTCACAATCTGTATAGTATTATTATAGTTACAGCTCCACAGACATCATGATTATAGTAACAAACAGGGTCACTGCTGTCACATCTATTGATCAGCCTAATCTCTGCTCAATCTGTGTAGAGAGCAGGAGGAAGCAGGCACACACAGGGTTAATCCAGGCAGCATAGAAGCCAGAGTCCTCCCTCCTCCTCCCTGCACTACAGAAGCATTCTGTGCGGGAGGGGCTCTCTGCTCTGACCTGTCTTCAAAGGTGATGAGTCATTCAGACCTGACAGCCAGTAAGATAAGGATCAACAGGTCGGCTGCTATAGAAATTTGAGAAGCTGAAGCACTCCTATGAACAGGGCTAGCTCAAAATCAGTAGGACATTTGTAATGAACATATATTGCAAAGCTGCTTGTTTTTTAAAGATCTTTTAATTAAAACCCAATCATTGAAGCGAGACAACCCCTTTAACATAAGATTGAACAAAGTACAGTGGTAAAACTAAGGGACACATGTATGAAAAATGTCTAGGTCTAAAACTCACTTTGTTGCCCATAGCAGCCAATCAGAGTGCCCCTTTCATTTCATATAGTGCCCTGAAAAAATGAAAAGTGTGCTATGATTGGTTACTATGGGCAACAAAGTGAATTTTAGACCGAGATAGTTTTCATGCATGTGGCCCTTAATGACTAACAACTGGTGTAGAGGGAGAGAGGACTGTTCCTGCATAGGCTTACCATCTAAAAGGAAGAAGGACTGAGACAGAAGGTGAAGGATAGACATGTTTGTGAGGTGGTGTATGAGCAGTGAAGTTATTGTAAGTTGTAGGTTATCCTGAAAAAGTGGGTCTTCAAGTTGTTTTTGAAACTAGTAAAGATATAATTAGTTTGCTCAGAGCTCAGTCCATCTGTCGGGTGACGTCACTCCCTGCTCTCAGGTCTCTCAGCTAATCCGATAACAGATGTCTGTCTGGTATGCAAGTATCATCAGAAACCTGATGCCAAACCTGTGAAGTCTCAAAAAATCATAAACTTACCTCATGACTTATCTAAAGTCAAAATCTACCACGACAAATGATATTGTATAGACAAACAGTCTTTCCATTTAACTGTTTCATTTAGTTTTAGTTAGAAATTTACCTTAAACATTTTGAGAGCTATAATTTTCTTTCTAACTTTTTGAGATAAGTCTCTCCTTAGCTTCCTGTGGTCCATGTTCAGGGTATATACCATGATACGAAACAGTACAGTCACTACTTTTCACCCTCTAAATAGGACATACTAATTTGATACACATATTGCAATGATCATACTGTGACATACTTATTACAGGCGACACGATGCTATCCTGTGCCAGTCCCTATGGTCAATCTTTTCTATGGTCCAAATCATATTTTGTCATTTATAAATTCTTATTTATATTTTTTCCGGTACTGAAACCATCAATTCAAACACAATGTCCGATCCACATTACTTGATTTATTAGTATATAGTTTAAATCTACATTACATCATTATCATTTTGATTTTGTGATTTTCAAGATATTTCAAGTGGAACATTGGGTTTTAGTTTTTCTTTCATTGAAGGGTACTAACAATTTTATCCACGTGGAAATCTCTTTCTAGTTTGGGGACAGGAGAATTTTTTCGATCATGTACTATATTTAATGGCCCATAAAAAAAAATGGGTCTGCTACTCACTGGAGCTCAAAGGTGCCACTGATATTGGCACATGTACAGAGCAATACAAAACATGTAGTACTGCACTGCACAGGAAAGCAACTAGATCACCAATCGACTGCTTGCTGACTTGACACTAACACAGATACGTGTTTTACCAGTAAACACGTGTCACTCATTAGAGTGTTTGATCTTCTAAGTCAATCACAATCGTTTTGACATTGTATGGTAAGGTTGTCTTTCAAGATACAATGTCCAGAGATATTAACGTTTGCTACCCATTGATTCCACACCGGGTCGCTGGAACACACCCGTGTACCTCTGCTGCCTCTGTGGGTGGCGCTGTAACCCGCAGTTCAGTCCGCGGTGTTATGCACACTCCAGCATTTCCTACATTGCGGAACTAGCTAAACACTACATGTCTCCTTGCTCCCCTGGGCTGTCTCGCTGGGGTTGTGCGCACTGCCCTGACCCCACTCTCCGCAGAAAGGGTCCAGCGATTGACCGTGGTACTTGTTGGTTCAGGTCACACTGGGCCTGACCCCATTTACACATACCCTGTCATCTTGTCCTCAGTTACCTGCTGGAAATCCATATAGATGTCTATATTGCCTCAGGGTGGAGAACAAGCATTCCATGACATTTCTTGAAACTATATGTGTACCAGTTCCTCCTACCTACGTCCTTCAACCACGAACCTCGCTGCCAGCCCTGACATTGCTGCCTGTCCCCGACTATACCTGTCCACATGTACACAGTACCAGTGAATCTCTTTCTCCAGTCTCACTGTGCTGCACTATCTCTCTAGCCACAATGGTAGACGACCTGGAGTTCACCTGCTGCAGCAAGTCCATCTCACTTCTTTCTGCGGGCTCTGGTGAAGTGATCAGCAGACCCCTTCAGAGCTATGTTCACATGGCTTAACGTGCATGGCGAAATTTCGCCCCGCAATTACGCCGTGTGGATGGGATGGCGGAGGGCGGGAGCGGGCGCAGGGAGCGGGGGGCCGGCCACTAATCGCCGGCCCATAACAATACTGCTACAGCGGTGCGTCATCACGCCTTCTCTCCATTCCCTTTTCGAAAAAGTGACATGTTACACTTATTTTCCGCCCCGCATCCTGGCTGCTTCCGCCGGTACGCGGGGAGAGGGACATAATCCTTAGTTCTCAATGGTAACTGTATGAATTACCATAGATGAAAATGGTGCCTTTTTTTCGCCGTAATTGGCGCCACTTCTGCGCGTAATTAACTGTGACAACAAACTATACACATACGTGCCCATTATAAGTGCCGTGTGTAACCATGGTGCCTTACAACCTCCCACCTCCCTTGGTGACGCTTACACACCATTGTCACCGCGGTGGTCCAGTGGATCCACATACTCTGGCTTGTTACTCCAGGAAAGTGCTGATTTCATCATATACTATATTAACCGCACAGCTTGCACTTTTAAACATCGTCCATCAAAAAACTATCACTATTTCAAAAATGTATAAAAAGGTTTGTAAAAAAAAAATGCTTGGGGTGGTCAAAGGTCCTTAAAGGGTTTTTCTTCTCACCATACGTTTCAACAGAGCCTTCCTCTTAGCAACAGTTCAGCTTCTGGTTCCCATTCCATGGTAAGAGCGAGTGGGTCACATTCTCACAGCAAGTAAATTGGCATATCAGCTCTTGCTACTCCTAGAGTGATGGAGTGATTCTTCACAACAGTGCACAAGGCATTTGGTGCTCTAAAGTGGTTACATATTATTAACAGTAATAAATATAAACAAGCTTCCTCCTTGCTTATCAGGCCGTCCCACTGCACGGGTTTTCGGCTGGTTTTTCAGCCGGTTTGTGGTTTTTCAGACCGCCTGAAAACCTTCCGAAAATGAGCACCGGCCGGTATTTGTCCACTGCCATGTAAACGGCCCTTAGGCACAGCATGGTGTGATTGAGATCCAATATCCATTAGCCAAACTTCTATATGCAAGAGGACAGAACTTGGTGTGTTGACCCTAACATCAGTCTCCCTCCTGCACTTACTGAAATCAGTAAATACAATGTCACTTTTCTTTACACTATGAGTAAGCTATTACAGCATACGAGTATACTTCAAGTTAATTTATCACCATAGTGAGTCCAAGACTGAAAAAATTAGCTGGTCATTAAAGGGGTTGTCTCACTATATTGATTCATCTTACCGCCATCCTGTTTTCTTGGTTTCATTTTGAAATCAGGGGTGTGTTTACTGGCTTCCCCTAGGCGCAGATAGAAGTTCAGGTCTGTAGCTATACAACCAGTGCAGGCATATCCTACAGTGATAGACGTCAAACAAGGTCTGTGAGCTATCGCGACCATGTTGCGCCCTCCTGATGTATCCCACAAAGAGGGGATATCTAGTGAATATGGTATGACACACTTTACAATGGACTATATGTGCAGAAGTCTACTCACTGTTTTTGCACAGGATCTTACAAAAAGCAAAGTCTCTTTGTGGGTGGGGGGTATGATAGACAACGCCCTTTACAGGTATTTGCAGCCTCAGTTCTTACAAACGCGTTACGGTCCCACCAAGCAGCAGTGGCATTTTTTATATATAACCACTTAAAGCTCGACACTGTCTTTACAAGTTACTTTGTTGTGCCATTGAAACATATGTGCACAGCCATTACTCATCCATGCCACCATAAAAAGTATTACTCTCAAGATTACAACTGTGTACATTCTAGTATATTGTGTAAGAAATGTGACAAAAAGTAAATTCTCTGCTCACTTTATTACAAATTACAGTCAACATTCTGTCACACATCTTTGCAACAACGAAATATTCGTACATAGCCTTGCAGCACATTTGTTATGTACAGAGAGTATAACTTACAATGTGACACAGTGCACCCAAATTGTTAAAAATATGAACACTAAATAAACCTCATCAATCTAAAAAATAGCGAATTGGACACGAATCACACAAGCTACTACTCCTTTCAATAATCTTGTGTAACTTGTTTTACTCCAATTTCTTTCTTTTATTTTGTCTGGTTGGTAAACATTTGTATTGCCATGATTATTTTTTATTTTGTGATTTTCTTGATTTGAACTGTTGTTTTTACACTTTTTTTTACAACATTTTTCTTTTCATTTGTTGCAGATATAGTGCCTGAACACTCACTGCAATTTGGTTAAATGCTATTTATAATACATATAGCAGTACACATAATGTGGTACAGTACATTCTTACATTTTCTAGTCTAAGTTTATAATCTAAATACTAACCACATTACAAACTAAATCGGACCAAACATCATAGATCAAAAATAAAAACATATCATACACACAATCCACATTTATCTATAAGAGAACAAAAATGTGTATAATACAATAAACATGATGGGTTTTCATTTTGCACAACACTGTGTGAAGGTCCACATTGCCACTTCACAGCTACCTAGTCTCTCTATTTAAATGGGTGCAATTACGATCACGACTTTGACGACGACACAAAAAAACCATATATAACCATAGTCAAAATATGTCCTTTTCCACTAGTGTTACATGTTAGGGCTTTTGTTACATCTCATGATCTAGAGCCCCCATGTGCCAATTCTTGGTCAGTATGCAGGCAACATGTTCTTCCAATCAAAAAAATAAACAAGACTGCAATACTAAAGGTCCACATTGGGACCTGATTATCACAAGTCAATCAATCTACGTCCGGTTTGCTGGTGATACTTAACACATTCATGTAGCACTGCTTTGTGGTTTCTTTCCAAAAGAGAAGCCCCAACATATATGTGAACAGAGCCTAATTTTGTTATATGATGTTTACCACATAACTATGCTACTTTTAAAGCATATGCCAAGCCCATTTTTATGTGCACATCTTCCATGTCATCACAGTCGCAATAGAAAGCAACAAAACTTTTTGTGAACTGCTCCACATCTCTGCACTTTATGTGTAAGCCAAGGATGGATGAATAATATTATTTCATCCCCTAAATGTTTATGAATCCTGTTTTCACTGAGGAAATGATCCAGGAATATTCTCTCTGCTGCTGCCAAAACATTATCCATTGAAAGACAATTACCAATGTACTCAGGACTCTGCAGCTTGTGACAGATGGAGAAAAAAAAATGTAATTTTTCTGAAGATCTTCAGGGCCTCTACAATTCAACTGTACAAGATGGATAGTGTAGTGACTTACCATATGGAAGTGCAGATCATCTAGCTGGAAAAGATGTGACATCTAATTTTTTACAACGCAACATTAGAGTTTGACAAGAGGAAAATGGAGATTTGTTTGTACTCTGGTCTTATATCCTATGTGTAGAATTACTGTGCTATTACATGCATGACATTTGTGGACAAAACAACTTTCATCGTGTACATATAATGAAGAATCATTAAAGTACTACATTTGGGACACATGTGAATAGATTGGTCTGTGGTATACAACGACTCTTTGTGCACACATGAATCATGCCAGGAAAATGTTCCTATGTATATTCCAAACATAGTAGCATCAGGCTATCGAATGTCGTCTGCACATAGATCAAAGGGTGTTTTTTTGTATTTTTTCATGTATTATACTTTGGTATAGCTACTTTTCTTCACTATATTGTATAGTGTAGACAACTACTGTTTTGTGTACATTAAAAGAATGAACTGGGCTACATGTACATCGTGATATGTTGTATAGTGCAAACCTCCTCCATTACAAATTGATCATAAGATAAAAAACGTGGCTGGGTCATTCAGCATGACACTGATTCCCAAGCACACACACAGGCAAATGAAGGAGTGTCTCGTAAGAAGCAATTTCCGGTCCCCTGGAGTTGCGCTCGCCAACTCCAGATCTCAATCCCATATAAAACCTTGGTGAGAGTGGCGTTTAAAGTCCATGTTGCCTCGGCAGCGACCAGCCGCTATAAGACATCACTGCACATCTTTACAAGCAACATCGCAGGGGATGAAATATTGTACCCAACAAACCTAGCAACAGTGTGTGCCAACCCCTTGGTTGAAGACTACAGAAAACTGTTTGCACCTCTTGTGTCATTTGCCCACCCCAATGGATATAATAACCTGAAGTATTGAGATGAACATCTTGTTATTGCCCCAAATACATAATTTCCACCCATTATTTGCCAAATATATTCTAATCTCACAGAATCAGACAATGTGATTTTATGGGAATTGTTTTCCTATGCATTGTTGCGCCCATCTAAGAAAACTGGTCTATGTCTAAAAACTCACTTTGTTGCCCTGAGCAACCACATCATCAGTACCCCTCTCATGTCATATATGATATCTATCTGTGAAAACCGAAAGGGGCCTCGATTTCTTTTACTAAGTGGCACATAAATGTGAGATCTATTCGAACACTAGACAGATTTCATACATGAGGTCCCTTTCCTTTCAACAGTTTTGAGGATCTCACCTAAGATATCAATTACAGGCCTCTCTCATCTTTTTAAGTAGGAGAATTGACAATACTTTTTTCCCCATTTTTCTTTCTTTTACTCTCCCCCCACTTGTATAAAAGGGTTGTCACATAGCTGCATTACATTACACAATAGAAACATGTGATGTTTCAATATCAGCAAGCTTCTTTGCACTTTCACTTTTCCTAAAAGTCTTTTCGTCCTTGAGCCAAAGATCTGGGTTAAACTGGTTTGTGGGGGCAAAACCTCAGATTAAAAGGCTGTAGTTGATAATCTTAGTGACTAGTCTATCTCCACTGGACTTATTGATTCCACAGCTCATAACTGGACACTTTAAACAGATTGCTTATGCTTGTCAGGAAGGGAAATAATGCCTTGATCAATTGTTACACACCATGCTGTTCTGTGTGTAAAAGTCATTGGTTAAGTCTTGGAGCTGTTACAGGACAAGATGTGAGTTTTTGTCATCAATACATTGGTATATAACAAACTATGTCATGTGACACACACTAATATCACGCTGCAAAAATTAAAAAATTTTTGTATTCGACTCTTAGCCGTAGAGTCCGGTAAGTTATTGCCGGTTATAAAAAGTGGTGGAAATGCACCACAGTGACTTAGTTTGCCACAATAGCCACTGACTACAAAAGACTCTCCGTGTATGGCCTATATCTCAACGTTAATTGTTAACCTCAAAGAACTTACGTATACTTATAACTTACTTAAAAAACAATAGGATGCAGAGAGACTTGACTTTTGTTATGCGTAAACTAACAGTATTACACTATTTTACACTCATAGCAAAACTGATGCGAGAGATTATTCAGCCAGCAAAAACAATAATATCAGACACAACCATGTATACACGAATTATCATAAAGTTACAGCATCCATTGGGGTTAAAGAATCATAAGTGTTTTCTATTAATGTGACCAACATTACTTGCAAAGAGTTTTGACTCATTTTCAAACAACAGTTCTTTCATCAATGCATGATGTAAAATGTTGCATCATGTTGGACCCAATAATAGAACAAGTGATATTTGATGAATTTTTTTTTAACGTCCTAAATGGATGCTCGCACGGCACTATTGTGCTAATTCGGGGAGTAATTGATATCTCCTGGATCTAGGGATTAGTGACATGAATATCCATGCATATACTATACTGCTTTGGAGTGCTACATCGCGATATAGAATAACAAGTTTCACCCTCAGTTTTCAAGACATATAAGGACACAAGTCAGCTAAAAATCCTATTTCCTTACTAACGTCTTAAAAAACAGGCAAAAGAATAAAGCTTTAATGGGTATTTAGTCACACAAAGAAAAACAACCGTGTGTGTATTTGTCGGGCATACTCGGCACTATTACTTCACTGCAATATGTGTTGGACAGTTATCTCCACACAAGGATACCGGATAGATTTCATAGCTCACATATCTATTGATCTCTTTATTAACGTTCTATCCGCTCCTTATTTACATGACTGGTGGGAAAACATGGATGAATAGACTCCAGCACACAGCACTTCAGAAGTACACGCTGGCCAGCGGCAGGAGGAACAACAACAGCACACATGATAAGTCTGCAATCCGTACTAAAATCTATATTGCGAAAACCCATATGTCCTGATCTGGGTCACTGTGATAGAATCAATAGATTTACAACACAGCATGCACTATCTGAATTAGCTTGCACTCAAAGGGGTGACAAGTCAAGTTTAATTAGTGGTGTGCACTTAACCCCTTACCATACAATGGACGTATTTATAAACTAGTAACGACCCTAGCTGGAAGTTACTTCCCGCAAATGGACGTAGAGGATACATCCTGGCGGATCGCCGCGGGCTTGCGGGCAAGACCGTGACGATCGCGGGGACATGGAGACCAGCGTAATTACCGCTGGCTTCATGCCACATTCACCTTACCCGGCTGGAAGTGAGTCTCCCAGCCGTGTTGGGGTTGATTAACCGCTTTAATTATGCGCGAAAAAAAACCCTGTCCATGGTCGCGGATAAATAAAGCCGCATTAAGGAGGGAGGTGAGCTGGCCCCCTGCCTACAATCGTCGCAATTTAATGGGCGGTCTTCGCCTGTCTACGGTGTCCCCTTATACTCAGTACTCCCCTGTGCTTTCTGAAAAGCATCCGGGTAGTCTGATGACGTCCAACCCCATGGCCCACAAGCATTGTGGTATGGTGTATGCAGTAGTTGCCATGATGGCGCAACTGTACAGCAGCATGTAAAACGTCTGTGCACTAGGTCTCCTATTCAAACAGCGAATCTAGAACGATTGCTTTTCCACAGTGGGGATTTTGCATATTACAAATCCCCACTGGGGCACAAAAGTAAAAAAAATTGGAAAAAGTGATAAAAAAAAAAAAGAAAATGCTACAAAACGACAAGGGAAACATGAAAAAACTCATATAAAGCGCCCCAAAGTTTACTACAATTCCAGAAACTTATCACGTGTTCATATAATCGCAACCACAACAAAAAAGTCTTTACACGTCTCAGTATACACAGAGAAACAAGATTAAAAAAGCGTCTATAGGCTCTCAGAAGACAGCGATGTCATAAATATTAATTTAACACAATAAAAACCCTTTTTTTTTTTGTTTAAGTGCTCTATGACAAAATTATCAAAACTAAAATATAAATCTGGGTACCCAGGCCGTATATCGATATCGTGTATCGCACCTCAGCATAGATAAAGCTAACTGGTCATGGAAACGCCACTTGCGCAAGCTGCTTTAAAAATAAGAAATAAAAAACGACTACTAGAATTGCAGTATTTTCTCACGCTGGCTTCCAAAAAACCGAGATTATTAAAACTGAGCGGATCAAAAAGTCTTGTCCCCTACATAAAAATTATACCAATAAAATGTCAACATCATTTCCGCAAAAAAAAAAGGCACTACACAGCTCCGTACACAGAAAAATAAAAAAGTTAAGGCTCTCATACATGGCGATCAAAAACGTGTTTTTCCTTTTTGAATAAAAGTGTTTTTAGTCATTGTGTTAAAAGCAGGTAAACATAAAAACAATATAGCAAATTGGGTATCGTTGTAAACTGTATCGAACCTGCTGAGTAATACTGAGTATGTCGAGTTTATACTGCTTGGTGGACCACTGTAAACAATAAAAATAAAAAAACACTGACCAGGAATGCTGTATTTTGTTCAAATAGGCCTCACAATAAACCATAATAGAAAAGTGATCAAAGCGCTATTTGCCCCCCATATATATCTGGTACAGCAGAATAAAACTCAACTCATCCCAAGGCACAAGAAACAAAGCCCATATTCAGCTCTGTATACAGAAAAAACTCGAAAAAAGTTAATGGCTATCAGAACAGAGATATACCATAACTAAAGTGCCAATCTTTTGATTGCAGACCTTTGCTATTGTTTAAAAAGAAAATAAACGATAAGAAAAATATATATCAAAATCTGATATCTTGCATTGTAACGACCCCCATAGTAAAGTTATCCCCACAGGATTTTTCAAAAAAATGTTTTACACACAGCACAGTTGTATACTGTAAGTAATTTGAAAGCCCAAAAGAATCAAGTGCGGAATCAACCTCTGCTTATTTTCCCCCCCCTCATATTACATAGCCCAATGCAAAAATAGAAAAAAACGTAGTTGGAACACCTATGGCTTTGGTCGCCCAAACTGTGCACAATGAAAACCCCAAGGATGAGAACCTGTGAGTGGAGGCTTCGTGTAAGTCCAAAATGTGGTTGACATTGCTGGAAGGTTTCACCTTTTCGTGGTAGCATTTGGGGCTTTGTCAAAGCTTTCACATGGCCTCCCCCAAAATCTGAGTTCCACAAAGCCAAATAACACTCCCTCCCTTATATGCCCTGCCGCCATGCGCCCACATAGGCAGTTTTGCCCGAACTTGTAAGGAAATTGCGCACCAAAATTGGGTCATTTTTTTATACGCAGGATTCCTGTGTACAAAAATCTGAAACATTGTTCATCTAAAATTTGCCGATTTTTTGTGGAAAAACATTATTGTTTTTCTCATTTTCCACCAGCCCAACATAGAAAAAATTTGTGACACCCTGTGGGGGACCGATATTGCTCACTACGACCCACTGGATATATTCCTTACGGGGATGTAGTTCCCAATATGGAGTCCTTTTTAGGGGAGTTTTATTAATGTTTTCTATGCACCTTAAGGGTTGTCCGCAAAACCTCAATGGGACCCTAAATAAAATTGAGTAATGTAAAATGAAGATCATCCCCAGAGGTCCGCGCCGTGTTCTCCTCCTAATCTGGGGCTTGTGGTTGAGGCCAAATAGCCACTATGCAACACATGGGATAATCTCTGAAGCGACGGCTAGAATCTGGGAATCAATATTAAGTTGCTATTGTCCCTTGATCACAATTATTTCTTTTGAATATAGTTTAAGAAGGATTGGAAAATTGGGGCAATAAACACAGTGACATATTTGAAATTCCACTACCACTTTGCGGTTTAAGTTCTGTGAACCACACCTGATGGTCATTAAATAAACACTTGCCTAAATGCGTGTTTTGATCTACACTTTCAGGGGTTTCAGTTATCTTAGCATAGAAACGTCCTTTATGTGGTACCTAAGCATACAGTCAAATCATATCTTCACGTGTTAAGAACTTGGACGATTGCTCCCTAAAATAGAAATGAGTATATTGTCAACACTTTCCTGTTTGTAAAATACAATTTCAAAATTACCTACAAATTTTCTAAGACAGTCCCCCCTAATAGTGTCGTAATAAACAAAAAAGACATTTAAAAAAATTATTCCCCTAACCTACAGTGCAGACATATGGTGAGAATGCAAGTTATAAACTATATTGAGTGGAAAAAATATATGTCCTTACATGCAGAAAGAGTTTTTGAAAGCTTCTGAAATTGCGTAACATTTTTAAAAAATTTTTTTCCTTCACGATACTTTAATATTTTTCACCAAATACAATCAACATTTTGTTCTTGCGACCAATATTTCTTTCTAACTTACAAAGCACAATGAGTCCACAGAACAAACAATCTGCTTGAATGCACACTGGATAGGTTAAAGTGTCCCAAAAAGTTATTTATTATTATTATTATTTGATTATTTATTTTAGAGCGCCTATAATTCAGGCGCTGTACCTTTAAAGGGCATATTACGATACATAACCAAATATTGAACAAGATACATATGGTACAAAAATGACTAGGTAGCTGAACAGAGAGGAAAGAGGACCCTCTGCCCCGGCGAGGGCTTAACAATCTAACACTGGAAAAGGGGAGAGACAGAGGTTGTGGGCCAGGACATGCTGCCGGGCTCCGGGTGTAAGGTGGTGTGGTGGGGTTAAATGTGGGTTGTAGGCTATCCAGAATAGATGGGTTTTCATGTTGTGCTTTTGTGAAACTGGTGAGACAGTTTTTTGGCGAGATTCTGATGTTTTGGGTTAAGGATTTCCAGATTGTTGTTGAAGCACGGGTAGAAGTGTCTGATCAGACGTGTTCTGTGAGGAGTCTGATGACAGGGGAGCAGAGAGAGGTCCGAGAGAGACGTGAGACTATCGTAGGGGAGGTAAGCGGGAAATTAGGGCCTAGATGTATGGAGGGGAGCAGGGAGATATGGAGAGCCTTGGTTTGTAGGACAGGTGTTAGTAATTTGACAACTGTAATTCGTTGGGCCAATGTGGCAGCCAGTTGAAGGATTGGCAGAGGGGAGAGTGCAAAGAGTATCGGAGATATGTAGTGGATGAAGAACGGGCCAGTCAGTAGTAATACAGAGCAGGAATTGGAGGGGGAGAGCGAGGGAGCTAACTGGGAGCCACAGAGAAGGATGTTGCGTAGTCAAGGCGGGAGAATGACGACAGGGTCGTGGGACTAGCGGTTTTAATTAGGTAAGCAGTTTGAGGAATGGTGCGGTATGCGTGAAATATTTTTCAGGTGGAGGCGGCAGGGCGTGATGTGATAGGCTTTGGAAAATTGTGGGTTATGAAGGCATAAAGAGGAGTCAACAGGGTTACCCAAGGCAGCGGACTTGTGGATCTGGTGAGAGGGTGTTGGCATTAACAGTGAGCATATAGATCAGTGGAGAGTTTATAGACTGACGGTGGACAGAATTGATGAATATTCCTGTTTTTATACTACATTTAGTTTTAAAGCGACTAGTGAGGATAAAATAGTAGGAAATGGATGATAGGCATTTTGGGTATCCCGGAGAGACAGGGAGTTAATGTCAGGACCCGGAGGTAATAAAGCTGGCGTGTCGTCCGCGGTACAGTGGTAGTTTAAAGCCAAGCGAGGCTAAGACCTGACCCAGACAACCAAGAGTGTAGATCGATGAAGAAGGAGTTGGGCCCAGAGACAGACCACCCTGAGGGACACCAACAGAGAGCGGGTGGGAGAGGAGGAGGTGCAGTAGTGGAGAGAACACTGATGTCCGTATCAGAGAGGTATGAAGAGATCCAGGAGAGGGCCAGGACCGTGATTGGGCCGAGGGAATGGAGAGGAGATATGGTAAGGCAGTATGGAGTGGTGCGAAACCGAGTCAAAGGCAAGGAGCGTAGGTCTAGGAAGTTGAGAAGGACTGATAGTGGGCGTTGAGGCTTTTACAGTTACTAGATTTCGTTGGTGACATTGGTTACTGCAGTTTCAGTGGAGTGGTTGGGTCATAGAGATCCTAGATGGTAGTGGGTCAAGGAGAGATTGGAGAGGAGAGGTGGGAAGGACAGATCTGAAAAGGATAGGGACGTGCTGCTCGACGGAGTTGTTGGATGCAAAAGGGGAGCATGACATTGGGGCGATAGTTTGACAGGTGGAGGCGGGTCGAGAGATGGTTTTCTTAAGGATATGGTGTGTATGGTATCGTTTAATGAGAGAAGGGAAGATGCCAGGAGGTTTATGTATAGATTGAAGAGATGGGTGATGGCTGGGAAAATAACAGTGCTGGAGGTCCTGGGATTGAGGTAGGAAAAAAAAATTTTATTGGCAGTGGGTCAAGTTAATTTACAGAAAGTGACAGAGGCCAGATTTTAAAAATGGGGCTCTGTCAAAGAGGCCAAAACTGGCTCCGGCGGTAAGGGGTTAAATGAGGCATGGACTCATGGATGACATATTACCGCTCTATATAACATTGGTGCTGCCACATATGCTATATGCTGTTCAGTTTTGGGCTCTAGTTTATAGGAAGGATGTAATGGAGCCACATAAAATGCAAAGATGAGCAACCAAACTGATAAGGGGAAAATAACTCTGAGTTGATTATCGTGTTTTATATAATATATAAATGGCCCTCAACAACACAATTTAATTGAAAAAACTATACAATTTAAAACCCCCCTCATAAAGACACAGGGACAATCCATCCGACACTTTATAAAATAAGACTCAGTTCCTCCAGAGAAGAAACGCTTACTTTCCCATGAATAACTGTGGATCTGTGTAATATCCTTCCTTGACAGCATGGGAAACATTTGAGGATTTTCAAGATAGGCTTAGATAATTACTTAAAAAATATTAAACTATTTTATAAGCCTGACATAAAAACATCTGTATCGCAGTCTGATGGTATTTTGGGATCGATAAATGAAATAATTTTATTTAGCACAGATTAGTTCTAGCCTCAATGTGTTACAAGAGTAGCTTTTATTCAGATAAGGGTTAAACAGAGCTTAAAATTCCCTACCTCCTACTTTCATCCATATCTTTCCCCATCCTTGGTTGAACTTATTGCACATATGTCTTTTTTTTCAACTGCAATAATTATGTAACTATATAGCCTTCTCTTAAACTCATCTCCTCTTTGGAGTCTCAGATCTATCAGACACATTTTATGGTATATCTTGTGGATTTGTCATGACTGTGTAAGAAATAAATACTCCTTTGAGGAAGAAATCCAGAGAAAATTTAGAAACCGTTTTTACTGGATTGCTTATTTAGGTTGCTTAAAATACCATACACAGAACTATGGTGCCAGCCATATAATGTTCACCATAACAGTGCCAGCCATAAAGTGCCATCAGTCAAAAAATGAATATTCCTTTCTAAATCATGAGGACAGAGACACGGTGGGACACTGGAGACAGGGCGGACGACGGGTAGGCAGAGGTAGGCGATCGCCTAGGGGCGTCTGACCCTCTGCCAGTGCCCTAATGGGCGTCATATCAGGGGCCCGGCCCTCGCCATGCACTCCAGGCCACTGCATGTGTCCTGGAGTGGCCGGGCGGCCAATCTTTAAGCAGTATGTTGCGTCCGCTGGACGCACATTTATGCGGCTTCTTTTCTGGTCGGAGCAGAGACGGCAGCTCCCTGCCCACAGGACAGTGTCGGGACCCGCTCACTTGAGTATTCGCTGGATCCTACCGGGAAGCCACAGTTCCGACACACGGCGGGGCTGCCGGGTCCTCCACAACCCGGTGTCGCTGAGGACCTCCCCGCGGTCCCCGTGTCAACACATACTGGTATAGCCTTCTGCGATGTAAGTGAATGTCCTCACTGAGTTGCTACTGCCTTTCTCTCGGGCTGCACAGCAAGTATAGGCCGTGGCCGCGAGTTGAGCTGCCGGATGAGCGTCCTGCCGCTGAGGCGTTATGACATCATCACGTCTTCACAGTGTCGACTGTAAGAGGTGAGCGCGCGGGCCGGACAGAAGAAGGTAGCGCGCGTGCCCGGGGGACAGTGAGTATAAATGTTATTATTTTTACACCTGCGGAGAGTGCCCCTATACGCCTCCCATGTAGCCCCTAGTATCCTTCCTGGTGGCCCCATTATTTGCTTGCCTGTACCCCATATACTGCCTGTGTCCCCATACGCCTGCCTTTAGCCCCTATATAATTGCCTTGTGGCTCCTCAAAACAGACCTGCCCTGTACCCCTATATACTTGCCTGTGGCACCATTACGCCCTGCCTGAAGCCCCTAAATATGCCTGTGGCCTCCATAAACGCCTGCCTGATTCCCGCCATAGCTGGCCTGTGGTCGCCATACGTCTCCAGTGGCGTCACTACACAACGCCTGCCTGAGTCCCCCATACGCCAGCCTGAGCCTCCCAACATGTCTGCCTGTTGGCCTCCCCCCATACGCCTGCCCTGTGGCCCCATTAATAATTGACCAAATAACGCTTGCCTGAGTGCCCTCATAACGCCCGTCAGTGGCCCCTCATGGCCCACACACAGCCTGCCTTAGGCCCCACTAAGTACGCCTAGCCTGAGGCCCCCCAACGCCTGCCTTAAGCCCATATAATGCCTGCCTGTGGCCCCCATATGGTGAACTGCCTGCCTGATGGTCCCTACCCATAATCCTGCCTGTGGCCCCCAGTACCTCTAGCCTGAGCCGCCCCATAGACTCCTCCTGTCCCCCATATTGTCCTAGCCTGAGCCCCTAGCTTTATACCTTCCTGAGCCCCTATATGCTATATACCTGCCTGAGTCCGCTATATTTATATACCTTATGTCCTTCAAAGGGGAAGGACAATATCTATAATACCCTGCCTATGACTCGAGGAGAGATAAAATATACAAATACCCTCCTGACTGAGACCAGGCTATCAATATACCTGTGTTCAACTGAGGGGGACTTATATACCTATAATATAAGTGGCTTACTAGGAAATGTTGAGATTTCTAATATATTTGTGTCCAAAACTGCATGGACTAGTATCGGCCTGGAGCAATCAGCACTTGAAGGTTGAACCGTATGGAGTAAGAAAAACGGTACAAGTTAACGGACGCTATCAGTAAATTTGACATATCTCCATGAGATCACTAAATCGCGTAACTGCAGTGGTAATCACTTATATGTCCCTGCCAGCAGCCTACATACAGATTCATGCCATCTACCAGTATCCTGGTTCACGTAATGGTGGTGGTATATGTTTTTTCAGAGCCTGTGTAACAGCTGATTGGTAACAAGTGGGGGTTGCATTCCTGGTCATGGGTCAGCAGGATTTATTTTCGATCCCCTAACTAGTAATAGTTTGGGGTCCATGGTTATATGGTAAGGAGTGTTTTGATTGACAACAATCATTCGTCTGGTAGATTTTATGCTTCATGTTCGGTGGATTACTTTGGTGACTTATTTTGTAAGAGTATTTCAACTGTCTTAAGGATGGGGAGCATACACTTGAAAACGCAGAAATTGTCAGGGCATGACCACTTCCATTGCTTGCGTATGCGTGACTGCTGAGCAAGATGGACGATGAGCTAAGTTGATACGCATAAATAGTGACAGGACCTGGCTCAGGTGTCTGAGATGCGATTAGTTTGGTGGGATTGGCCATTTTTATTGGGACAGTGAGGGGGGGGGAGGGACCATTGGCATTGTTACATCACCTAGGGCACCAAAATGCCTTGTCCCAGCCCTGACTGGAGACCACATGTGGCCCTCGAGCCGCATCTTGTGCACCCCTGACTTAGAAGCAAATGCAGACCAATAGTATTGGAGTTTCCATATTGTGCATAGAAATATAAATAACAAAACATCATATACAAATATAAATATTCATATATATATTATGCAGAAAATATAATTAAAATAATAATTATACATACATCATATATAATTAAGTCCAGCAGGGAAACGGGATAACTGATGAAAGTATCCTCCTCCACGAATGGTATTCTCAGTTTTAGCAGTGGGCATGCCGCACCTCTATTTTGGGGGTTTGGGTCAGGTCTTTTTTCTTCATAACAAAACAACGAAAAGGGCTTGTATGTGTTTCAGTTCAGAGCACTTGCATATGTTTCAATAAAATGTTTTGCTGCAGCCAATTAATTTGAGCTATATTTTTACACACATATAAGTAAACTCCAATAATTACTGCTAGGCTGTGCATTTTCTTCTAGTGAACATTTAGGACACCAACGCTATAACGAATCTTTTGTTGAGTTGATACGTGTAGGCGTCATTTTGGACTATTTTCTTTTTAAAATCTTGTTGTGGATTTTATACTTGGATTAATAAAGCATTAAAGACTTTTTCTATTCTGAATTTGCTTTGTTTAGAAGATAGAAGAGATGTTATCTACTGTTTGTGTGCACAAGTTTTACTAGGTTACAGACCAGTTCTCTCTGCTCTCATTTCTCCAGTTGCCGTGTCAGAAGCTTGTTTATCTATGTTACTGACAATATTTAACCCTTTAGAGCTCTATAGCTATAGTTTACAAATCTCCTGCTCTCATATCACTGTAACAGAATCAGCTACCAACAGCAAAGCTGATATATCAATCACTGCTATAGAACCACCCACATCCTAACCAGGAAGTGTAAGCCTAAAGCTGGTTGTGACTCTGTGAAGCAGCATGATGAGACAACTTCTTTAAGTTCTTGAGTTCATTGTCTTGTTTTAGTTTCTGTCAAACTTTAGATGTTGAATAAGTGGCCTCACATTTGAATTTGTATAATTTTGAGGGGAGTTCATGGTTGACTCAACAACCACAAGGTGCCCAGGTCTTGTGGCTGCAAAACAAGTCCAAATCATCACCCCACCACCACCATGCTTGACAATAGGTATGAGGTGTTTGTGCTGATATGCTGGGTTTGGATTGGCTTTTCCAATTTATTCCTGCCAGTGTACTCACAGGACTACTTTAACAGGTGTCACACTCAGCCTATGGAACACCACAAGGCTAAAGTCTTACTTCAGGAACACAGTTACTTGCTCCAGAGTCCAGCTCATAGGCACCTCTAGGTGGACAAGTTCAGGCCTACTGCTTCTGCTACCTACTGCTTACCCCTCTCTAGCTTCTTCTATTTTTCAAATTTCTCACATTGGATGTTTCAGATCATTGAACTAATTATAACATATAACCACATGGGTAAACACAATGTTCATCTTTACAACGAACATTCCACTTATTGACACTAAGCTTTTATTCAAAACCTGAATCACTCTTATGATAGTCCCTCTCCTTTAGGATTTTGGGACAGAAAAGTGAAGTCAAAGTTCATCCAGATCCTGCAGAAGCAAAGCAGCACAAGACCTTCACACTATTATCACTATGCTGGACTGTTGCTAGTCTCTATGGTTGAATGTAGTGTTAACTTTAAGCCCGATGTAATGCAATCCATGTCTTCCAAAAAGTTCCATCTCTGACTAATCAATATACAGAATATGATTCTAAAAGTTTTAATAGTCATCACAATGTTTAGATGAGCCTTTGTGTTCAGTAGTGGTTTGTGCCTTGCAACCCTCTCTTGGATGTCATTTGTGTCCAGTGTCTTTCATATTGGGGGATCTTATACCATACATTGACCTTAATGCAGTTCTTAAAAAGGTTTTTTACAACGAAGGCATTTCATGCCTGGTTTGTCCTGCTTCAGCTTTCATTGTGTTCAAAAGCGGGCTTGTATGATTTGTTTGAACTGCATGACAAGTGACCCAGCAGACTTGACATCACCATGCCTTTCCCTACAGTGTGCTCACTCTAGTCAAACAAAGGTCTGTTTATGTAAAGAACTGTGTAACGTTCCTGGGCTGTGGATCCACTGGGCCACTGCAAGCAATGGCGGAAGCCACACCAGGGAGCGGAGTCTAAGTGGGTCCCGGTGTTCACCAGAGCCCACCGCAAAGCGGGATGGACTTGCTGTGGCGGGATTCCATCAGGTCGCTCCCCCTGATATAACTTGCTTGCGGTGGTAGCCAAGGAATAGCACGGTACAGAATCGGCAGGCAAACTCGTAGTCTGGGACGGTCGGGGCAGGCAGCGAAGGTCCGTGGTCGGAGAACGTAAGCCGGAGGGACTGGTACACAGGATAGACATCCGGAACGTAGAAAGGGCTTCCTCGCATAGGTAATGAGCACTATGGAATCGGCGAGGGCCAGGAAGAGGTAGAGCGTAAATATAGGGACAGCGGCAGGTGTTTTCAATTATGGGCGCGCTGGCCCTTTAAATTTGCGAGAGCCAGCGCGCGTGTCCTAAGGAGCCGGGGCGCACGCACCGGCCGCGCACACAGACCGGAGCGGGGTCAGGTGAGACGGGAGACTTGCGGGGACGGGGGCGCACACGGAACGCGGCGCTGCCCGCACCCGGCGTGGCCAGCGTTATCGGGCAACGAGTGCGTCTGCAGCCCGGACCCCGGGCTGCAGCGCCACTCGTAACAAACTGTATGTAGCAACAATGTAGCTGAGTGTTTAGCACTTCTGTCTTTTAGCATATGGGTCCTAGGGTCAAATCTCTATAGGAAGCAAACATGTGGCATGTGGATTATTTTTCTTAATGCACATACCTGATTGAAGTTTCTTTTTTTTTAATTTATTTGCACTGTTTGACTAAGTACTAAGGAGTACAGAGGACAGGAGTACAGCACCTGGGGTTGAATACTTGCTCAGCAATGAGTTTTTTTTGATTACAAGTGAGAAGAGACTGTTTTAGTGCTGCCTGAGGGAGAGATATGTTCTGAGCATGTGCAGTCAGACCTGAGGAGTTCTGCCCTGGTGGTATCCCCGAGAGGCAAGCTGGACACTATGGATCTCTAATGTAGCAGCTGAAACAAAAATGATACAGAATTTTAAATAATGATGAATGGTGAAAATGTTTTCCATTTAATTTGTAAGCTTCCCCTGTCAATTTTACTTTTAGATGCTCATGTAGACTCTTTAGAGACCTTCTGAAAGAATTCCAGCAGAACTGCCACTTTTGGAAAAGTTCACATTTGTGGGTAGCGGTTCTCACTCTTCTTTCTTCACTGGGACCTTTGGCAATGGATTTGTAAACCTTTCCGGACTGATTAATTTTATGTGATATTATGGGCCACATATATGAAAACTTTCTAGGTCTAAAACTCACTTTGTTGCCCATAGCAACCTATCAGAGCGCCCCTTTCATTTTTCCATAGCATTACATGAAATGAAAGGGGCGCTCTGATTGGTTGCTGTGGGAAACAAAGTGAGTTTTAGACCTAGAAAGTTTTCATACATGTGGCCCTATGTGCTGCTTTTTGAAACCTTCTAAGCGGCTTTACATTACCAAACAGGCTCTGGGTTTACATTTAACATGTCTGACAGTAATCATGTTCGGGTATGGCTTGTGGAATTGAATCTACCTGTTTGTCAATGAAGTTTAGTAGCTAAAAGTTAGTTTATTTTCACATAAGGTCATGGAGGGCTAACCAGCATTTTGGCATAGCAGCCTCTTGTAGATGCATCCTCAAATATAAAATTAATGTTGATTATAGATAGATGATAAACGATCATTCTAATTTGTGAAATTACATAGTAAAAAGGATCATTTATGTTTTTAGTTTTTTCCATATATTTTCTTACATGATTTCTATATTTGTCAACTTTAAGCCTATTTGTGTTTGAGCATGGTGGAGTATGAATGATAATCATGATGATAGAAATGTCTGTCCAGTGCTTCTAGCAATTCTTCAAACCATCCATCATTCGTTGTTGGTATAATAAATCTGATGTAAATTTCCTAAATGATGTGTAAAAGCAGCTTAAGGCTCTGTCCACATCTCCATTTTCTGTTTCATCATAAGAATGGAAAACTGAAAATGACAGAGTGACGGATCCATCACACGATGAAAACCAACGGTACCTGACAGACACCATTGACTTTTAATGGAGCACATTGGGCTTCAACATGGTATCCATAATTTTACCTAATAAAATAGTGCTGCATACTGTGCTAATTTTTCCCTCAAATGTAGCAAGTTTCTAAAACAGATGTGATCTTATTCCATACTAACATCCACTTGTGTAGAATATTTTACTGTATATACTATATAAAAGACATACAAATCGAAGCCGCAATATAAGAGTTCTAATAAAGAAAAAATGTAACACATTGATGGAAAAGACTAGTGTAGTCGACCCTTAAGATAGTATTTTGTAGTCATGACACTAAAAATTTCAGAGGAGATATTAATTACACAAATTATATTTCATGAAACAGTTTGAATATACAAAACAATATAAGGATAGAAAAACTTGGCTACTTTTTCTAGAAAAAGTAGCCAATATTGTTCATGAGTCATGTCTTATATTACTGCTCAGAACCTTTCAAGTGAGGCTAAACTGCAATAGCAGGAGCAGTTCATCAATTAAACTTCCATTATTTATGTAAGAAAGCAGCCATCTTTTACAGACCCTTAAATATGAAGGTGGTATACAATATTAAGAGTCCCCTTCTGTTTTGCCTAATCATTTTAGCAGGTATGGACACATTTTACATTTATTTTATTTTTTTGTTCACCTGTTTGCTAAATGGAATTTTAAAATTAGTCTTTGTCACACACATACTAATACTAGCAAGTGACATGGGTGCAACTGCAAAGGAGGAAAATCTATGTCTACTTACTCATCCCTATACTCACCTTCAACTCAGGTTGCAAACTGAGCATAAATCACAAAATATCCCAAATACTGACTGCCAACATCTTTGAAATTGGGGCGGAAGGCTCCTGTCACCTACACACTGTTCTCCAGCAGTCATAAGGTTAAATTCCTAGACACACAAGCACCAGTGGCATAGCTAGTGGGCAGAGGAAGCGGGCAGTCCGCTCTAGGCTGCATGGTATTCCCGCATGCGTGGCATAATTGCCAAATCTCGTGGTTGTCGAGGAGGGTTGGCAAGACTTCTGGGTACCATGTATGTCACTTGGATGGTGGGGCCTCGGAGGCTGTGCCCGCACCATCTGCAGTCGGAACTGGCTGCAATGTACTGCTGGGCTCCCTCTGCACCTCACTTTGATCCCGGCCATTTAACCCTCTAGTAGCCTCTGTAGCATAGGAGGGAACTCTAAATCGTGACCGTGGGGTACCCATAGGTGCTATGGCAGCCAGAGGACACATTTTTGTTTTGGGGTCTGCTATATGCTGGAGCCTATAAGGTCAAAGTCTAATAGGCCGTCTGTCAAATACACAAGAAAGCATAGCAATACCCTAACCTATTCCTATGTATTATGAAAGCGGTAAAGTGCTCTCATAGGGCGACATGTAAGTTCGATGGCGCTCAGATGCCAATTTTAATGCTCATTAGAATAGTATAGAATGCGCTTAATTTATGAACCCGGTCTACTGCAGGTCATAAATCAGGTGCATTTAGCGCAGAAATGCCATTTCTGGTTCAGGTTAACCACTTTCAAAGTGGTATACCTGTTCCAGCAGTAATGCGCCTAGATTTGCAGTACTGAAGCTATTAATCTATAATTTTGTTCTAGTGCGCCCTGCCTCCCGCACGCCCCCGAAATCAGGCGCAATACAAAGTGACGCGGGCACTCTGTAATGCGCCTGATATAGGCGTGCGGGAGATTTAAAACTATAGCGAATGCGGATGTGTTAGATGTCGGGCTGAAGAGACGATAGACTTCTGCCGCAGCCATGTTCATACATGTCACCCATAGTCTGGTTTCATACTGGGACTATAAAATGCAAATAAAGAAAAAATGTTTATAAAAATTAAAAATGAAAAAAAACCTAAAGGGCCACATGTATGAAAACCGTCTAAGTCTGAAATTCACTTTGTTGCCCATAGCATCAGAGCGCCCCTTTCATTGTTCTAGAGCACTATATGAAGTGAAAGGGGCGCTCTGATTGGTTTGCTGTGGGCAACAAAGTAAATTTTAGACCTAGACAGTTTTCATACATGAGGCCCAAAATGAGGGTGAGGGAAGGGGTGTTCCACCCAAGGTGGCACAATAATGCAAACCTCAGCATGATACCTCATTAATTTGTTCTAGGAGTTAGGTTGACTGCTAAATGAATTTTTCCCATAAGCAATCATGTAAATTAAATTCATCTGTTCCAGACCCGTAGAAAATCTAAGGCTTTCTATGCATTAATAGGTTTTGTTTTACTAAATAAACATTAAAAATACATAGACATAAATTATGATATGTGGATCACTGCTTGAAGATGCAATTATGTCAACTGCAATATATGGCACGGTAAGAGTACTGTCACTTAAAGAGGTGCTGGAGCATATTATTCCTGAGCTGAATGTACACAGTCTTTTACAGGCCTTCAACATGCCAAAACCTACAGAGTAGCTCATGAAACAATACCGAGCAGGGTTCTGCACTTGCAAATGCTACATTGAGACTAACATGGCTGGAATGAGCATACACTGCTGAGATTGTGACACTAGCAAGTTCCTTAACACGGGGTTTGGGGGT
>JAODAL010038522.1:0-39113 GCA_025379985.1 Phyllomedusa bahiana
GGTCAGACAGTGGCACAATGACCCCAGTGGGGGAGTCACTGGGAAGCACCAGAGGGCAGCATGAGGGCAGGGAAAATGGCACAATTTACATTCTGGGGTGGCAAAAAAAAGGAGTAAAGGGGCCCAGAGGGGACAATGACACAGTGTGTAAATCACGGGGGCAGCCACAGGAGCGGCAAGAGGGCAGACAGGGGCACAATGACATTCCCGGAGGGGGAAAAACCCAAGTAGGTCCCCCAAAGTGGGACAATGACACAGTGTGGAGTCCAGGCACAGCAGCATGAATCAGACCTTTGGGACAATGACATAGTGTGGAGGTTTACGGCAGCACCACAGGGGCAGCATGAGGTCAGACAGTGGCACAATTACACAGTTTGTAGGGTTTCCCCCCAAACAGCATCAAGAGGGCAGGCAAATGGGACAATGAATTCTGGAGGTGGCAAAAACAGGAGTGGCCCCAGAAATGGGGCAATGGGAAAAATGTGGGGGTCAAAGGCAGGGGGCCACACAGCAGCATGAGGGCAACAATGGCAACAATTGACAATGGGGGTAGGCAGGAACGCAGCCACAGCAGCCCGCAAAAAAAAGGCAGACAGTGGCACAAAGACACAGTTTTTGGAGGTGGGTTTGGGAATAGTCCCCCCGCTCCGCCTCCACCCGCCCCCCCGCCCCCATTGTTACTTTTTTAAGTTGCTATTTTCTACAAAAAATTTAAAGGGGGCGTGGGTAAAACCAGAACATAAAAAATTTTACAAGGAGACAAGAGAGGAATGTATAAAAAAGAAAAGGTAGGACAATATGGAAAGGATAAACCAGGGGGGTCAGGGAAAACAAAATAAAGTGGATTTGAGGCCAGTGGCACTATGAGAAAATAATAAGGATATACAAAAAAAATAAAAAAAAAAAAAAAACAGGAGGGGGAAAATACAAACAAACTTTGGGGAACAGTGGAAAGAGGAAGTGGGTATTGGAAAAATGGGGATCAGAGGGGCACATAGAGGGGGATAAAGGGGCTGGTTTAAAAAAATAAATGAAAAAGAAAAACAAAAGGAAAGAACGGGGGATTTTTGCAGAAAGTAAACAATGAATAGTGAATTTGGGATGGGGGATAACTATATCGCCAGAAAAGGACAATAAATAACAATGATCGAAAAAAAAAAGGGAACCCAACACAATGTAACTCCAAGTCAATCGCACTTTTGGTAAATTAATTTTATTTTAAATGTTTCCCGGGGACTCTATAATTTTTTCTTATAAATGGGGCAGGGGACCTTTTAGCCTATTTTTAAATGCGGGAGGGGGAAAGCGCGCTCTAATTTTTTATAAATGGGGCAGGGGGGGAAAGCGCGGCTCTAATGTATTATAAATTTTGCAGGGGGGAAAAGCCCCTAAAAGTTTTTATAAAAAGTTTTCAGGGGGAGCTCTAAATTTATTTAAATGTGCAGGGGATGCCCCTAATGGGATTAAAAATGTGCAGGGGGAAAACTCTAATTTTATAAAAAGTGCAGGGGATGCTCAATTTATTATAAATGTGCAGGGGGTGCCTAATGATTATAAATGTTGGGAGGGGAAAGCCTTTTTTTTATTATAAATTGGCAGGGGGGCGGCTCTAAAAGTATTTAAAATGTTCCAGGGGGTTGCTCTAAATTTTTTATAAATGTGGGAGGGGGGCGCTCTAATGGGATTATAAAAGTGGGAGGGACGCTATAATTTATTATAAAAGTTTCAGGTGACGCTCTAATTTTAATTTTAAATGTGCAGGGGGACGCGCTAATTTTTATAAAGTGGGAGGGACGCTCTAATGATTATAAAAGTGCAGGGGGAACCTTTTGTATTATAAAAAGTGCAGGGGGAAAGGGGTCTAAAGTAAATTTTAAATTTCAGGGGGGGGCTCTAATTTTTATTTTAAAATTTCCCGGGGGGTTTCCTAATGTATTTTAAATGTGGGAAGGGGGGCGCTCTAATGTATTATAAAAATTTTTTGGGGGTGCTATAATTTATTTTTAAAACTGCAGGGGTTGTCGAATAATTTTACCCATAATACGGCTGTGGGACCTATAAACTATCTAATAAACCTTTTGGGTCGACCTTTTTTTAACCCTAAACCCATATTTCCTGCTGGGAAAAACAAACCCAAAGTAACTCCAAGTCAAACGCACTTTTTGGAAAAATTAAATTGATTTTTTTAAAAGTGCAGGGGCCCCTATAAATTTTCTTTTTAAATTTTCGCAGGGAATTTTTATCCAATTTAAAAAAATGCGCAGAGGGGGGGGGCCGCGGCCCCTAATGTATTTATAAATGTCAAAGGGGAAAGGCGGCTTTAATGTATTATTTTAAAAGTGGGAGGGGACGCTCTAAATGTATTTTAAAAAGTGCAGGGGGATGGGTCCCAATGATTATTTAAAAGTGCAAGGGGGGTTCCCTAAGTAAATTATAAAGTGGGTGGGGGGACGCCTAAAAGTATTATAAATTGGCAGGGGGTGGGTAAATTATAAAATTAAAAAATGTGCAGGGGGGTTTTCTCTAATGTATTATAAAATGTGCAGGGGGTGCTCCAAAAGTATTATAAATGTGCAGGGGGAAACCCCTAATGTTTTATAAAATTTTTCAGGGGGTTTCTAAAGTATAATAAATGTGGGAAGGGGGGCCTCTTTAAATTTTTTATTAAAAATGGGAGGGGGGCCTATAATTTTTTATAAATTTGCAGGGGGACGGGTCTAATGAATTTTAAAAAAGGGGCAGGGGGTTTACGCGCTAATGGGATTTTAAATTTTGCAGGGGGGGCGCTCTAATGTTTTTATAAAAGTGGGAAGGGGGAAGCCTAAGTT
The DNA here is from genome assembly GCA_025379985.1 of Phyllomedusa bahiana. Taxonomy (NCBI): domain Eukaryota; kingdom Metazoa; phylum Chordata; class Amphibia; order Anura; family Hylidae; genus Phyllomedusa; species Phyllomedusa bahiana. The sequence goes on from JAODAL010038522.1 coordinate 2,829, forward strand.
TATAAAAAGGCAAAGGGGGGTTTCTTTAAGTAATTTTTAAATTGCAGGGGGATGCTCTAATGTATTATAAAATTTCAGGGGGGTGCCTTAAAAGTTTTAAAAATTTTTCAGGGGAAAAGCTCTAATGTATTATAAATGTGCAGGGGATCTCTAAATGTATTAAAATGTTTCAGGGGGGCGCTCTAATTTTTATTATAAATCCGGGAGGGGGGGCGCTATAAAACTCCCCATATAAAGGCTGTGGGGGCCTATAAACTATCTATAAAACCTTTTGGTCGACCTTTTAACCTATCTATATACCTGCTGGTTTGGGCCTATAACTTTAAAACTAAATACCCGCTGGGGGACATACCCAACCCCATCTTTTATACCCCTTGGGGGGCCTTTTTCCTTTCTATATACCAATTGGGGTAACCTATAACTTTCCTGGGACATCTACTGGTGAACCCAAAAACTTATCAAAAATACCCCGGGGGAAAAATATAACCTTTTATAAAACCCTTTGGGTAACCTATAACTTTTCCTATTACTACTGGAGGACCTATAACCTAATACCTACCTACTGGGAAAAAACATTAAACTATATATCCCACTTAAATAATTAGTCGTTTAACCGTTTTTTAAAAGGCCTCCCAAAACAAGCCCCGGTTTTTTTTTTTTGATAAGAGTTAAGCAATCGACTCCGGGACGCCCCCTGGTTTTTAAGCCAGTTGTTTTTTAAGGCCTCAAGTCCCTTTTATAAGAACCTTAGCAAAACGACTCCCCGGGGGCTTTTGTGGGAAACCATCCCTGGGAAAGATTGGGTTTTTTTGGGAGATGGAGCAACTGTTTAGCAGATGTGTGGCATCAGGCGGGGGGCGGAAACAGAAAGTTGGGGTTGGGGGCCCGGTAGTTTGAACCCAACCCCATTTCTCACAGTTTTTGGGGGAAAAGGGGTCATTTCTGACTAGTCTGACGCCTAAGGCATTGGGGTGTGGGAAAACCGGCCGGGGTCCACCCCTGAATTTACTTGACAAAGGGCATCGTTCCACATTTCCCCTGGACAAGCGGGGTTTTCCTTGGGCTAACATGGCCCTCGCCGCACTGAATAACCCCCTCGATGCCACACAAATTTTCCGGGCAGGACACTTTTTCCACTGCAAACTCGGGAAAAATTGCGGCCACAAAATCCAGTTTTGGGTGCCCATAGTCCACGGGCTTCTAACTGGGTGGGAGAGTGCTGTCCAAATGGCCAAACCCCCGGGTTGGGTTTAGGGACTTCTCCAGGTTCCCCCACTGGGTTTCTGGCGACTACCCTACCACTAGGCGGGTGAAAAGGAAAACTTCTCTCAGTGACCCAGACTTAGGTTACTGCTGATGGGGCTGCTACTGCTCCTACCCCCCCACCTTCCCCCAGCAGCCGGCGCAGTAAATAGTGAGGGTCTGGGGGAAATCCCCGTTCCCGAAATGGGCAAGGAGGGAAAGATGCCGCACATAGGGACGGCCCCAAATGATTCGGGGGATTTCCCCATAGTAATTTTTTAGTTTTCCTCCCTCCAATAGCTGGGAAAAAGGGCTCCCTTTTTTGGACCGGTAGCGAGGGTCCAATTGGGGGGGCGGGGCCAGAAGTCATCCCCTCCCGGGATGCGACTTTTCGGCGTCCTGGGCCGGGCAAAAAAAGCATGTCCGGGCCATCTCCCAACAAGTGACTCCGGGGGCCCCCCTCCCCTCCATTTCCACTGTATACTGCCACGGTGAAGGGGGGTTTCTCTGAAACATCTTCCTCATCTCCATCCACCCCTCCAGCGGGCTCCTGCTCCCTCCCTCTTTTCCCCCTGGGTAAAAAAATCCCACTTCATTTCACCAGACAATGCTTTTTCCCCCATTGTCCCCCCTTCCTCCTCCTCCTCCATTTCAGTCTCCCCCGGACCATTTTCCACGAGATGTAGCCCACCAGGGTCCCCCTTTCCCCTGCCCATACAGATTTTTCAGCTTTCTGTTCCAGGAAAATTAAGCAGGGGAATAAACGTTTATTCCCTTTTACGTACCCTTTTGGCAACGACAAAAAAACGTGCCTCCTCGAATGGCCTCAAAAAACGGCGGGTTTGCCACGCATGACCCAACCACTGGGCGGGAACATCAAAGTTACGGGGGGAAAGTACTTCTGTTTTCCTTTGATCATAAAAAAATGGGTTAAGGGCCTTTTTCTCTTTTTCATCCCGGGGGTTGGCCCCAACATTCCCGGCGGGAATTTCCCAAAGGGGGTGGAAACTTTGCATAAAAAATGTTTTGGGGGGGCCCCGTTCTGCCGCGCAACTTGAGGGGGGTTTTTTTCCGGTTTTTGGGTTAGGGAATGGAAAAAGTCATGCACATTTCCGGGCCTTTTTCAGAATCGCGGGAAGATCGGGGGAAAGGGATTCGGGAACCTTTTCACAACCAATTAAACCCCGTGCCCCATCAGGGCGCAGGGACCTTTCCCCCTCAGTGCAGGGGCGGACCCATTTCCCCCCATTGTCCGTCACCATGGTTTCCCAAATTTGGAAAGTTGGGGGTGGAGAAAGCCACACTTTTAAATTTCTTCCTGCATGAAGGGGAGAAATTCCTCCCCGTTTGACTTCTTTATCCCGGGGAAAAAAAAAACCCCCCCCAGGGTTGTAGAATTTGCTGACACTGCTTGCCCTACAAAATGGGGTTTTTATGGAGCAGTACTTTTTGGAGGTTTAATGGTGGTGGGAGGAGGAGGGGTGGACTTTGGGCGCAGGACACCCAATTTTGAAAACCCGGGGGAGGGGGAAAAGGGCGTCTCCTTTTCCAATTTGTTGGTGTGGCCGGGGGCCGGGAAGGGCAAAAAAACCCCAGGGGGCCCGAAAAGGACATGTACGCCCGACTGAAAGTTACACTCCAAAAACGTCCGCGACTTGCCATAGCCCTTTGGGGGAAAAAAACCGAAAGCTTAAGGCCCGGGCCCCAAAACCCTTCTGTTCAAAACTTTATTTATGAAGGGCTGGTACTCCCTTTTTTGGGAAAAAAGAAAATTAACGGGCGGAACTCTCCATCTCGGCTGGGCACAACCCATTATTCCCTTTTGGAACAGTGCAGAGTCCACCATTTTGGAAAGGGAGGGATTTGAAAGAAAAAACAATTTGGGACAGGACCATGGTCAGCTGCTGCACCTTGGGAAAGGTTTGGGACGAATACGTTTTGCTTTTGCAATCGCCTCGCTGAACAAACTACTGCCCCATGATTAGCGAGGACGGGAGCATCGGGCCCGGAAAATGATTTCAAAAGAAACGGGCCCCCCCTTCTGAAAGATTTTGGTGGACCCTTGACTGGCGGGAAATGGCTGCGTCCCAAAAGAGGCGCTTTGGGGCTGCGGGGGCCCGGATTGACCACCAAATCTAGCCAAATTTCTCCCAGGCCACCCGGAAGGTGACGCGCATGTGTTGCCCCAAAGGGCCTTGGTTTGCCAACCATAGCCCCGGGCCCCACGTTCACTTTCTGCTTACAGATTTACATTACCCATATTCGTTTTCCTCCGGTGCCCTTAGCAAAGAACTGCCACAGGGGCCGAGAAATCAGTTTTTAAAACCCCCAAACCCGCTCCGCATTTGAGTGACTACAAAGCCCCCGCTGGCCTCCCCGACCCCTGTGCCCTACTTTGTTGGGGACCTGCGAAGTTTTTTTTTTTCCCCCCGGGCCGCTTGCCCCTTTGCCTCACCCCTCCCGGGGCTACCCTGCTGCCCATCAGGGCCCCCCACGACCCACTTCCCTCTGCCCGGGCTCCCCTGCCCGCGAAACCCTGACGCCCTCTTTCTCCTGACTAAAAGGGAACCCCCTTTTCCCCTTTAAAACCCGGGCCTCCCAAGTGGGGGTGGGCTACTCATCATTTTATTTTTTTTCCCATCGTCCCCTTGCGGTCCCCCATCACCCGTCTTGAAATCAGGGGGCTGACCCCTCCCCAACCCATGACCTCCCATGCCATTTTTAAAACATCTATCCTTCCCCCGCCAAAATCAAGAAGCAGGGGAAAATTGGCCCCATTTTTTTTTCGTTTGCCAAGTAGCTGCTGACGGGCCCTCCTCAAATTGTTCACCCGCTATATTTGGGCTGACCCCAGACCACATAGTAAAATCTCGGCTGAGGGGAACCGGAGGGGGGACAGAGGGGGTTTAAAGGGAACAGTGGGGGGCCCGCTGCCCAAACCCCCGGCCATCCCAATTTAAGGGTTTGTGTCTGACGTTCCCCCCGACTCTTGGGTGGGTTGTCAGATGCCCATCTGGGAGGAATTGGATCCCCTATTAACCAATCAAAAACCCTTTGGGTTTTCTGAACAAAAACAAGGCCCCCGCTAGATGACGGGCGGAAATTTTGGCCTCACCGATTGACCCCTGCGGGCGACCCCCCTTGTTTGGGGTCTGGGGCCCCCTTTGGCCTGGAATTTTTGTGCCTCTCCCAACTCGCAGGGGAAAAACCGCCACCCCTTTCTGACATACTTTTTTGTTCAATATTGTACAGACACTGTTTGATGAAGATATCTTATATGTTTAAATAAACACACTGTATTTGATGCCAAATGAACCCCCCTTAAGAAGCTTGGGTAACCCTTGGATATAAATTGGGGCTCCACAAATGGGCAGAAAAAAAAGAATTTTATTTGCTGTTTAAAAAACTTTGTATTTTTAACTGAATATAAAAGCACAAAAAGGCTAAATTTAACTTGGATATGAATTAGGGTACAGAAAATTTTTTTTGGGGCGGTTTAAAAAAAAGTTTCTTTTTCTGATTTCAACTCCGAACAACCTTTAAAAAAAAACCCCAAAGGAATGGGGGGGGAAAAATTTCGGGAAAAAATTGAGGGAGCCAGAAACAAAATCAACCCTTTTAGGGGTTACAAAATTGGTTTTTTTCTACCTAACAAAATAAAAAATTTTAAATTTAAACCCTTTTGCTTGTAATTATGTACAGGAAAAATTTTATTTTTTTTCGTGGGAAAAAGAAAGGTTTTCTGGAGTCACAACAGCAGGGAAACCAAAGCTTAAATTTAAACCCCCGGATGAAATTTCACAAAAAAGGAGGGAGCCGGGAAAAAAACTAGGCTTTTTACCGTTACAATTGCTGTTTTCTACCTACACAACAAAGAAAAAAATTTTAATTAACCTTTGCCCTTTTTAAAATTAAAACTACAGGGAAAAATTTTTTATTTTGGCGGTGAAAAAGACGGGTTTTTTGAGCCAAAACAGCAGCAGAACAATGCTTAATTAACCCCTTTTGGGTTAAATTTGGGGGCCCAAAAAATTGAGCAGCCGGAAACCCACAGCTTTGTAGCGGTTTTCAATTTTCGTTTTTCTACCTAAAAAACAACAAGAGAAAAAATTTTTAATTAACCTTCGCTTTTTGGGAAAATTGCAAAAGGGGGAAATTTTAATTTTTTGGGGGTGAAAAAGGGCGGTTTTTGGGGCACCACAGACAAAAACAACGCTTTAATTAACCCCTGGATTAAAAATTTCGGGGAAAAGAATTGACAGCCAAAAGAAATGGGGATTTGAAATTTTAAAAACGCTTTTTTCTTTAAATGAAAAACAACAGAAATGGGTTTGGGAACCCCCCTTGGGAAAATTTAATTTTATATGCAGCTGCATGGGCGCACACTGGGCTTCAGATCCAAACACCAAAAAAACAGAAAAAGAACATTAAAGAAAACAGGGCTCTGAGGAAAAAAAAAGCTGAGACACGCCACAAAAAACGGGGATAAAAATCATTTTTTCAGTAACAATCCCCGCGGCAGCACCTTCCCGATCAGTACAGTGAGAGGGATGAGCTCCCCGCGTCGCGCCCAAATTTTATAGTGCGGTACGTCACAGAAAACCCCCCCCTTCCCGATTAGCTTTTATCTCTGCCCCTTTCATGCAGGCTATGGGCCCCTTTTTCCTCCCGAGTGCTTTTCCCCCTCCAGGGCACCCAGTTTGGGATATTTTTTTTCCCGAGATTTTTTTTTGGGGGCAAAAAAAACATACGTTATACTTGGTGACAAATTATTTTTAAACCATATGGAAAGGAAGGGGGGCTTCAAATTTTTTTTTCTTTTCCCCCCCCACCCCTCACACTGTCATAAGAAGGCACCTTTTGGGGGAGTTTGGGGTTTTTTTTTTCTCTCTGAATAATTGGGAGGGCCCGGGGACCCAGTGAGAGGCCCGATTGGGGGTCGATTAGAGGTAAAAAATAGGGTAACGCCCGAATTTTGAGACCACTTTAAAAGGGCGTGGGGAAACCTTTAAAATGTTCTGACAAGATAATTTAAACCCAAGTCCAAAGTTTTTTCCCTGTATGATAGATAGCAAGATGCTTCTTTAGGATTTGGGCGTTGTGTATTGCCCTTTTTTTGGGAAAAGTTTCCGCGGGGGGCGGGTTTGTTGTTTTACATTTAAATTAAAATGTGTGCCGCAGCCCTGCCAGGCACCCAGGGTTTTCAAAAACGTTTTTTTTAGAGATTTTTTGTGTGGCCCCGAAACAAACGTTATACTTGGGGACCCTTGATTTTAAAACCCATATGGAAAGAAAGGGGGGCTTCCATTTTTTGGTTTTTGTCCCGCCCAAATCTCACAAACTGTCATAAGAAGGGCAGCTTTTGGGGAGTTTTGGGGGTTTTTTATTTTTTCTCTCTAATAATGGAGGGGCGGGGACCCCCTTTAGGGGGCCTTTATTGGCCCGATTTGAAAAGGGAAAGATAGGGGTTGGGCTCCCGATTTGAAAAAAACGTGAAAATCGTGGGGCAGCTTAAACAATGTTTTTGATCAAGATAAAGTGAACCGAGATCTCAAAGTTTTTTTTTATGTATGGGTAGAAGCATAGTTTCTTTTTTTAGGGATTTCCCAAGTATGTATTGCCCCCTTTTTTTCAAAAAAATGTTTCCGGGTTTGGGGGCGGTCGTGGGGTGTACAAGTTATAAAATTTAAAATGTTGCCCAGCCCTGCCATTGGGGACCCCAGGTTTTCATAATTTGTTTTTTAAGGGGGATGTTTTTATTTTGGGAGAAACCAAAAACGTTATAAATTGGGTACATTGATTTTTTAAACCCCATAAGGAAAGGGAAAAAGGGGCTTCCATTTTGGGGTTTTTTGTCCCCCCCCCCTCCCAGGCCGTCATAAGAAGGGCAGCTTTTCAGGGGTTTTTTTTTATTTATTTTTTTCTCTCTGAAAAATGGAGGGTCGTGACCCATGAGGCCTGATTGGATCCCCATTGGGGGATTTAAAGATAGGATAAAAGGGCGCCCCAATTTGGGGGACCACTATTTAAAGGGCGTGGGCAGCTTTAAAAATGTTCGGGTCAAGATAAGGAACCGAGAGTCTCAAAGTTTTTTCATGAAGGGTAGATAGCATAAGATTTTTTTTTTTTAGGGATTTGGACTTTGTGTATTTCCCTTTTTTCGAAATTTTGCCCGCTGGCGGGGGTCTGTGTTTGTACAAGTATAATTACATGTGTGCCCCCAGCCCTGCCTTTTTCACCCAGGTTTGCATCCCTTTTTTTAGGGTTTTTTGTGTTTCAGAAACTACGTTTTACTTTGGGGTACAATTTATTTTAAAACCCATATTGGGAAAAGGGAAGGGGGTGCTTCCATTTTTTGGTTTCTGTCCCCCGCCCCATCTCACAAAGGGGTGGTTTATAAGGGAAAGGGGAGGGTTTTCAGGGGGGTGTTTTTTAATTTTTTCTCTCGAATAATGGGGCGGGGACCCAAATGAGAGGCCTGATTGGCTCGATTGAAGGTAAAGATAGGATAGGACTTTTCCCGATTTGAGACCACGTTTAAAAAGGGCGGGGCAGCTTAAACATGTTTTTTATCAAGAATTAACCAGAGTCTCAAAGTTTTTTCATTTTATGATAAAAGCATAGGGTGCTTTTTTAGGGGTTTCGACGAGTGTAATTTCCCTTTTTTCAGAAAATGTGCCGCTGGCGGCGGGTTTTGTGGGGTACAAATTTTAAATTTTCATGTGTGCCCAGCCCTGCCGTGGCACCCAAGGGTTTTCATACGTTTTTTCAAATGTTTTTTTGTGCAGAAAAAATACCCTTTTACTTGGTGGGTTAAAATTTTTTTTTTAACCTATATGGAAAAAGGAAAGGGGGGCTTCCCTTTTGGGTTTTTGTCCCCGGGCCCACTTCACCAGGGTGTCATAAGAAGGGGAGCTTTCAAATTTGGGGGTTTTTTTATTTTTTTTTCTCTGAATAAAAGGGGGTCGGTGACCCATTTTTAAGGGCCCCGATTGGTCGATTGAGAAAGGGAAAAAATAGAAAAGGGCGCCCCCATTTGAGACCCCCCGGGTTTAAAGTTTGTGGGGAAACTTAAAAAAGTTCTGAACAAGATATGTGAAACCCAGATTTTCAAAATTTTTTTTAAGTAAAATAGATAGCAAAAGTTTCTTCTTTAGGGAAATTTTGACGTAGTTATTGCCCTTTTTTGCCCCCTGTAGCGCCATGTGCTCGCATCCATTTTAAACAAACAAAAGCACATTTCGTTCACCCCCAAGTTTCCCCAAAAAATTCGAAATTCGTTCAGAAAACCGAAGTTTTCCTTTAAATTTTAAACGAATTCCACTTCGTTAAATCGATTCGCCATCTTCCTTAAATTTTGGGTTTTATCAACAAAGCTGGACTGGGGGCAAAATTGAAAAAAACACCTATCTTTAAAAAGTAAACTGAGGGAAAAAAAGGGAGTTTTTCACCCAAAAAATAGACCCCGCATTTCAAAAAAATCTGTAACCTAATTAAGGCAATGCAAAGTCAAAAAAAAGTTTTTGGGGTGTTTGCCCGCGGGACCCCCCCCCCGTTTAAATTTTTCAGCGTTTGATGCTCCTTTAAAATTTTTCTGCCTAACTACCCAAAATTGCAAATCTCTGATCTAACCCAACTTCTAAGGATCACAGCTAAAATTTTAAACCCGTCCTGGAAAAAATAAAATAATTCGCTGACTGTTTGTGAGCTTTTTGGAAAAAAAAGGCAGAGCCACGCCCACTGCTAAGACGCTGACAGAATGATCATGAACAGGAAGGGTTTGTTCTTTTAAAAAAGGTCATGTGATTTTTCCAGCCAATCGCAACCATACCATCCCAGTCAGATGTCGCCACACATCCACCCTGCTCTACTGTAAGCTGTTTTCGGGCCGCCAAAATGCAGGAACGCCGAAAATGGCCGATATTAATAGAAAATGCACAGATTTTAACCTAAATTATCACGGATCAAAAAATCTGTCAACGAAATACCCCCCCGATTTCAACTTTGTCGATAATAATCCCCCAAAACACAATACTGATAATAAAATTGGATTTTTTGCACCACAAATATCCTGCTTTTACTAGAAAAGATCTGTTACTAATAAGTTCAGGTGCCCACACCCCAATAATACTAAACAGAAAACGTTAATAAAAAGCTATTCCCAATGAAAAAGTCTAACAATTCTGGATGCACAATATCCATATCCTTTAAAACCCTGTCTGTCTGTCTGTGTTCGCCCGACTTTTCACACACAGCTCACCCTCCCTTTTTTTAAATTTTCTCCCCCTAAGGGGGCCCGGGGGGAATTTTTTTGGTTTTTTTCGCCAAAAAATTGCCTCCGGCCTTTCAACAAAACGAAAAAGGGGAGATTCCTCTTTTTTCTTAACAAAAAAAACCCCCAAAGGGGCAAAAATGTATTTTCTTTAATGGGGGTTCTCCAGGACCCAAAATATAAACCGCCTTTGGGAAATTTCACCCCCGCAATAATTCGATAGCACAGTCATATACTACCCGGGGTAATTTTCTCAACTGGCTTGGAAAAACACCTCAGAAAAGTCACAAATAAGCGGAAATCGCTCAATCTCCGCTTTCCCCCAAAAACAAGGGGGAAGACATTTTTAATACACAGTTTCCCCCCCCCCAAATTAACTCCCCCGAATTCCAACAATCAGGGTTGTGTTTCTGAAGCCGGGGCAACCCCAAACAACATCAGCGGAAAACCCTCAAGAAAACAAAACATTTCCCTTATGATATACCCAACAGCATCTCATTCGGGGGTGAAAGTACTGGATATTGCCCTTTACCAACGGGGGGAATCAATGGCCACAACCTGCGGGAATCAAAGAGACCCCAAGGAACCCAGATCCTAGCGAAAATCCATGAAATTGGGGGGCGATCCCAAATCACTAATGCACCCCAGCCCCGGAAAAATTGAAATTTTTCTGGGAAATAATAGTTTTTTTGATACAATAGGGGAATACCTGCTCGCCTGGGCCTCCCCGGGAGTCACCTGGGCCCGGGTTTTTACGGGAAAGGCTTCTTTTTGGAAAACTCCCGGGTGTGAAACCCTTTACCGCCACATAAAGCACAACCCGGGTGCGCGTGAGGTCCTTCGTCACTGGCAGCACCCAAAAAAGGGCCCCTCCTGCATAGGCTCCCTTTTCCCAACCGGGGGAAACCCCGGGGAAAATGGCATTAAGCGGGGCAACGGAGAAAAGGGGCGTTCCCGTTTCTCTCCCTAAACGTCTGTCTACCGCACTGCCAAAACAATGCCTACCAAGTGCCCCCGGGGAGGATAAGCTACCAACAATCCCCCAACCTGTTGCCAATCCCAGTTGAAATGGGCCCCCAGGGCTGGGGGCTTCCACCCAAAGAACACACCCGTGGGGAAATTCCCAAAGCATACTCCCTACCCTCCGCTTACCCTGCCTTAAGGGGTGAGTGATCTCACCACCGCTTTTCCCTATCAGGGGCATCAAGAGGAACCCAAGGAAAAAAAAAAAAATCTGTCAACCAAGGGCAATGCGGGGGTCTCGGGGGAAGTGAGAATGCCCCTCCTGGGCGACCCTTGGGTAGGAAAAAGACAATTCCCACCTCTCTTTCCCCCATTACCAAAGGTATGTGGCGGAGTAAAACAAACAAAAGCCACCTTGAAAACAAAAAGGGCCCCCCTTTTACCTGAAAATCATCGAACGGGTGGGGGGTTTCCCCAATAGGGGTGGCAATGCGGGGAAATCCCATCCTGGGGGTACCCAGGAGGTCCCTGCTGCTGCACCCTTAGTGCCAGATCTTGGACCCCGGGGGAAATCCCTGATCTGCTCACAGCATTGTCATGAGGTCCCCTGGTGCCTGGAGAGCAGTAAGTAGGCCTGTGAAAATGTCACTCAGGGAGGTGCAGTGCGCCCTTTTCTGCTACCCACCCCCGTCCCGCTAATTTCGTGCTCCCCAAATGGCACCCCAACTGGACGCATTTCCACTCTCCTACGGCAGGGCCCCAGGGAAACGCGAAGTCGTACCGGGTCGATGACGGTAAGGGGACCCAAAGCAAAATCAAAACCAAAGAATAACGTAAGCCAAGCCAAGGGAAAAACCCCGGAGGTAACGCGGTACAGAATCAGAGGGGGGGGAACGAGGTCAGAAAGCAAGCCGAAGTCAAGGGAACAAGGAAACAAGCAAACGGGGAAACAGGAGAAGCGCAAGGGGGGCCTTTACAGGGGAAAAATGAAGCAAAAGAGGGTGGTTTAAATGACCGCCCCGACCCGCCCCACCCCTGATTGGTCGCCTCCGACCCCTATTGGGCCTGAGCGAAACACCCTCTGAGCTGATTTTTAAGCTGACTGTCAATCCTATCACCAGCTTCCCCGGGGGGTTCACCCACTGGGGGATTAACCCCTGTAGCACCTTGCTCCTCCACGGCAACAACATGTGCCGTGACAGCAGTAATGCATTTTTCAAAAATTCCTATATGCCTTTGATGTTTACTTAGTTGTTAGTGTGCCGCTGACATTTGGAATAGATGTATATTATTGCCTCACCAGTGTGCACCTATGCTTATTTTTTTTTCAAAAATTTTTTTGGGATGTGCATATCCAAACTGTGTTTTTTTAGGGACAAGATCAAAGACCTGCACAAAGCTGGAAAGGGCTACAAAACCATAAGTAAGACGCTGGGTGTGAAGGAGACCACTGGTGGTGCAATAGTAAGAAAATGGAAGAAATACAAAATGACTGTCAATCGACATCGATCTTGGGCTCCATGCAAAATCTCATCTCGTGAGGTATCCTTGATCATGAGGAAGTTGAGAGATCAGCTTAAAACTACACAGGGGGAACTTGCTAATGATCTCAAGGCAGCTGGGACCCCAGTCACCAAGAAAACCATGGTAACACGTTATGCCGTAATGGTTTAAAATCCTGCAGTGCCACAAGATCCCCCTGCTCAAGAAGGTGCATGTACAGGCCCACCTGAAGTTTGCCAATGAACACCTGGAGGATCCTGTGAGTGATTGGGAGAAGGTGCTGTGGTCAGATGAAACAGAAATTGACCTCTTTGGCATTAACTCAACTCGCTGTGTTTGGAGGAAGAAAAATGCTGCCTATGACCCACAGAACATCGTCTTCACTGTCAAGCATGGAGGTGGAAACATTATGTTTTGGGGGTGTTTCCCTGATAAGGGCACAGGACTACTTTATCGCATCAATGGGAGAATGGATGGAGCCATCTACCGTAAAATCCTGAGTGACAACCTCCTTCCCTCCATCAGGACATTAAAAATGGGTCGTGACTGGTCTTCCGGCAAGACAATGATCCAAAACACACAGCCAAGGCAACAAAGGAGTGGCTCAAAAAGAAGCACATTAAGGTCATGGAGTGACCTAGCCAGCCTCCAGACCTTAATCCCATAAAAATCGTATAGAGGGAGTTGAAGCACCGAGTTTCCAAGCGACAGCCTCAAAATCTTAATGATTTAGAGATGATCTGCAAGGAGGAAAGAAGCAAAATTCCTCCTGACATGTGCACAAACTTCATCATCAACTACAAAAATATCTGACTGTTGTGCTTGCCAACAAGGCTTTCGCCACCAAGTATTAAGTCTTGTTTGCCAGAGGGATCAAATAGTTATTTATCTCAGCAAAATGCAAATACATTTATATAATTTATACAGTGTGATTTTCTGGATGTTAATTTGGATTTTCTATCTCTCAATGTTAAAATTAACTTACCCTTAAAATTATAGACTGTGCATGTCTTTGTCAGTGGGAAAACTTACACAATCAGCAAGGGATCAAATAATTATTTCCTTCACTGTACATCTAAGGGTATTGGAGGCAAGACTAGACAATGAAGAGGCAAAGAATCAGATTATGGAGCAGGAGCAGCATATAGGAAGGAAACCAACCCCCAGAACCCTGCACCCTCAGGAGGAAACGGACAAGCATTGTCTGGAAGCTCTACCTCGTCTGGTGCCTCTTCTTCCGTTTTAGACAGACAACAAGCACAGTTCCAATATTCATTAAGGAACAAGATGCTAAACTAGAATTGAATGATCTACAGATCATTGATCATTCTTCCCATGTATTGACAGAAACACAGTGGTCAGTTCTTGATCGTGGTCTATCATTTGTTCCCACTAACCAATGCAAAATTTTCGAGTGTGTTAACCCCTTAAGCCGAATGCCTGAAAAGTAGTTAATGACCAGAACATTTTTTAATTTTTGCCTCCTTGCGTTTCAACAGTTGTAACTTTTTTATTTTTTCAATGACGCAGTTGTGTTAGGCCTCATTTTATTCGAGACAAGTTGTACTTTTTTGGGGAATAGTTTAAGTTCACTTATAAATAATAGCATATTTTTTAATTATTTTTTTTTTTTTTTTTTTACACCATTCACATTTCACACTTCATAACTTGTTAGTTTAATTCTACAGGTTATTACGGCCGTGTGAATACCAAATATTTTGTATGCTTTTTCATGTGTGAAAATTTATGCACAATCATTTTTATTAAATATTTATTTTTATTTTATTATTTATTTTTTTATTCTTTTTTTTTTTTTTTACACTTTTTATGTTTTTTTTTACTTTATTTTTTTATTCCCCTGAAGGGAGAACTGTTTTACTTTTTTTTTTTTTTACACGGTAATGTATTAGCATATTCATATATGCTAATACATTCTAATCTGTGTCAGTTTGACACAGGCAGTAATTAGGACACCACACAGTGTGTCCTGATCACAGGCTTCATACACAGACAGCTCTGGGGTGCTCTCTGGGTCCCCAGGGCTGACTGTGCAGCCGTTCCCCGGGCTGTCGGGTCACCGGGTGTTCCGATCACCTGACAGAGCAGGGGAACACTTTGATTGCGCTGCGGTAACGCACCGCCGCAATCAAAGGGTTTAATCATCGGGTTGCGGAGGTTTCCTCCGCTCCCCTGTGCCTGCAGGAGATACTCTGGGATCGGGGCTGTGTAGTACTAAGATGTCTGCAGCGACGCCAAAAGACGTCACTGCAAACGAATGACCCGCACCAGCCGCCGTCAAAAGATTAACTTAATTTGTAAGAAAAGTGAAATGGGCTAAGTTTTTTCAGGGTACTGAGTCGGGTATAGAACTTGATGATTTGGAGGGAGTTAGGACCAGGCCCTGACTGCATTTGCCCGGCAGGCCGCTGGGGTCCAGGCTGCAGGGCCCGCTCGGAATGCCCGCCGAGGGGACCAGTGTATCCCCCCGGCGGGTCCCAAGTCCCGGCGCCGGTCTGTGGCACGCTACCGGGGCCGCAATGGTCGCATCAGCGACCGGACCCCTGTGGCAGGGGACCGACAGGTCCCCCCGCCACACGACTGCATGGCCGGATCACAGACCCAGCCATGCAGCCATCACGGCCGCCGCCTGCACCGCACGGTGCAAGCAGTGGCCGAGGCTGAACAGCTGGGATCTTCTGAACCCAGCCATTCAGCTCCCAGGAGGGAGAGGGGCAGGCGTGCAATGTGATGACGTCATTGCGCGCCCACTCCGCGTCCCGCACAATGCTGCCGGTGGCGCTCCGGGAAAAGGATAGAAGCGGAAGCAGAGAAATCCGGTAAGTATTTATTTTTTAAACTACTAGCCCTGTCTGCCTATATACTGTCCTGTCTACCTATATGCTGCCCTGTCTACCTATATGCTGCCCTGTCTGCCTATATGCTGCCCTGTCTACCTATATACTGCACTGTCTCTCTATATACCAGCCCTGTCTATCTATATACCAGCCCTGTCTCTCTATATACTGACCTGTCTCTCTATATACCAGCCCTGTCTCTCTATATACTGCCCTGTCTACCTATATACCTGCCCTGTCTGCCTATATACCAGCCCTGCCCTCCTATATACCACCCTGTCTACCTATATACCGCCGTCCTACTAAAACCCTCCTAATCCCTGTCTACCTATATACCAGCCCTGTCTCCTATATACCTGTCCCTTCCCCCTGTCTACCTATAATTTTACCAGCCCTTCTGCCTATATCCCCAGCCCTGTCTACTATATACTGCCCTGTTCTGCCTATATACCAGTCCCTCTACCAATATACTGCCCCTGTCTCTCTATATACCCAGCCCTTTTCTCTCTATAAACTGCCCTGTCTCTCTATATACCAGCCCTGTATCTCTATATATTTCCCTGTCTACCTATATACCTGCCCTGTCTCCTAAATACCAGCCCCTGTTCTGCCAAATAATACCAGCCCAGTCTACCTAATATACTGCCCTTCTAGCTTATACCACCCTGCACCTATAACCACCCTTCTGCCTAAACTACTGCCCGCTACCTATAACCACCCTGTCGCCTATATACCACCCTGTCTACCTAATACTCCCCCTTCACCTGAAGGGCCCTGCCTATATACTAGCCCTCCGCCTATATACGCCCCCCTGCCTATAACTGGCCCTCACCAAACTGCAGCCTCACCACCCCTCCCACATACTGCCCTGCCCCCTACATACTGGCCCTCTGGCTCATATTTGCCCTCCCTGGGGGCACCCCCTACCCCATACTTGGCCCCCCTACCTGGCAATTCACACCCGGCTACCTGCAAGTTACTGGGGGCAAGCCCAGCTACCGGGCTATTACTGAGGCAGCCCGGCTACCTGCTAGTTACTGGGGCAGCCCCACTACCTGGCTAGTTACTGTGGCACCCCAGCTACCTGGCTATTACTGAGGGCACCCCGCTACCTGGCTGGGTTTACTGGGGCTAATTACAGGGGAGGCCCTGTCTACCTACCAAATTAATGGAGGAAGGCCCTGTTTACCTACCTAATGGGGGTCTACCTAATTACATGCCACATGCTTACATGACATTTTTTAATTTTTAATTTTTAGGGTCTAACATACGCTGTTTGGGGAATTGATAGGAAAGTGCTGAAAAAGAGAGGAGTCAGAGATGTATTTGTGGTAAATTCTACAGGGACGAGTAGTAACTTGGAGAAGAAGACATTGCATGCTGTACCGGACAGAGAAAGAAATGGAAGGGAATGACTCATCAGGGAAGACGTCATGGAGGTTTGGGCCAGATGAAAAAGAAAAGATGACGAGAACAACTCCCATCAGAGATGATGTCTCCTGTGAGTCCCTGCTGTCAGGGGTAATTTTACTTCTGTGTTGAATCATGTGATGGTGACCTGACTACTGAAGATCGATTTGGGGGGGTTGTAGGGTTTTGTTGGTGCTTATGTAATTCAGTGTGGGGTTTTCCCCGGGTTGTAAAGCAAGTGCACACCTGACTCCCGTGATGAGGGGTTTCTCTGCACCACTGTTTTTTTTCTTGCTTGTGTGTAGGGGGCTCTCACATGGAGCAGTTTTGGTGCATTTTTGATGCGTTTTTTTGTGCAGAAATGTATAGCATTAACTGCTCTGCCATTCTGCACAAAAACGCACCAAAAACACATAAAAATGCACCAAAAATGCTCCGTGTGAAAGCAGCTTTACAGTGTAGTTTATTTTAGAAAGTGGCGAGGTGCGAGAACAAGGGGAATTTTTTAAGCGGATATTGTATGTGGGCTGGTGGGGGCTTAGTGCCAGGGCTGATTTTTATTCCCGGTCCGGCCCTGGTTAGGACATTGCCTGAACTGGCGTCCTCAGACGATAAGGTTCTAGGAGAAGGTCCATTCATTGAGTTATAATGTAAAAGAATGAGCCGCTCCCCACCTCCCCCTTGCAATCTTATAGCTGCATAGATACATTTTTGGAGATTGGGACACATGATATAAAATCTATTGATGTGACCAATTTGGAGCATGCACATTTTAAATCCAGTGAAATGAAGGCATTGTCACGGGGGTCGCGAGTGCCGCTGCTCCCCGCGAATGCCCACCTGCCTGCAGGGGTCCGGCGCGGGTGCCGCGGCTGCCCGCGACCATCCCTCTGCGGTCCGGGCCCCGGCGGCGGTTCACTTACCCGTCCACGCTCCTGTGAACGCTGCTCCTGCCTGTCCCAGCCGCCACGCGTGTGTCCGCTGCTTAAGGCGCACGCGCGACAGCTTCTCTGGATTTAAAGGGCCAGCATCCTGATAATTGGTCTATTATCGGGCGCTGGTTCTATTTAAGGAATACACCCCCAGCACTTCCTGCCAGTCCGTTGGTGTATTTTCCATGATATTAGAGAGTGTTGGAGTTCTTTATTGTCTACCCATGTACCAGTCCGCTTGCTTACGTTTCCTGACCTTGCCTGTTTGCCGCCTGACCTGACCGTCTGCCTGTCTCTGACCACGAACCTCTGCCCCCTGCCCTGACCTTCTGCCTGTCCCCACTACGTCTCGGATTACGACTTGTACCACGCTGTACCCGGCCGCCCCTCGCAAGCAAGTCACGTCAGGGGTAGCGACCTGGTAGCCTCACGCCGCAGCAAGTTAATCCGCTTTGCGGCGGGCTCTGGTGAATACCGGGGGCTACTTAGACTCCACTCCCTGGTGTGGCTTAGCTATCAATGCTTGCGGTGGCCGAGCGAATCTGCCTCTTCATTACAGTACGGACTGGCCATGGATTCCGCCAGGGTACCTCTGCCTGACCTCCGGGATGTCACGAAGGCAGTCGCCCAGCAGAGCCAACGTACTGACCAGCTAGCGGCCATGATGCAGAACCTGGCGGCTCGTCTACCTCCACCTGCCGCCGCCGCACATGCATCCGTTGCTCCGGCATCCATTGCTCTACCTGCTCCGGCTTCTGGACCCGCTCTGCATCTGCCGCTCCCCCCCACGCTTACATGGAGACCCCAAGAAATGCCGTGGGTTCATCAGCCAGTGCTCCATTCACCTAGAGATGATGGGGCATCAATTCCCTACAGACCGTGCCAAGTGGCCTTCATAAACAGCCTCTTTTCTGGAGACGCCTTGGCTTGGGCTACGCCACTATGGGATCGAGGGGATCCTCTGACAGCTGACCTCCAAACCTTCCTCCGGGGGTTCCGCACGGTCTTTGAGGAACCAGGCCGTATTTCTTCGGCCGCCGCAGCACTGCTTCGGCTGCGACAGGGCGACACCACGGTTGGTCAGTATTCGGTGCAGTTTCGCACTTTCACTTCGGAGCTGGACTTGAATAACGAAGCTTTGGTGGCTGACGTTCTGGCAAGGTCTTCAGGACGAATCAAGGGTGAGCGTCGCGCTCGGATCTACCAGCTGCTTTGGATGACTTAATCCTACTTAGCCACCCAGTCGATATTCGGTTTGCCCGAAAGGCAACAAAGAGCTCCGCCTTCACAGAGTCGTCCGTCCCACGCAGTTTTACCACCCGCTTGCTCCCACATTTCAGCCGGGCCACCTCTCCCTCCTCCGATGGGTCGCCGAGCGAAGAAGAACCTATGCATGGTTTGAGAAGAGCCCACTGTCCCAGCAGGGAACGTCCGCACCAGACTGTCGCTCGCCAGAAGCACTGTGTTTCTATTGTGACTCATGGCAGTTCTGGCCATTTTATTGGGACTAGTCCGGTGCGCCCGAGAAACTTCTCCTCACCTAGGAGCTCGTAGGAGAGGAAACCCTAGGTTGTCAGAGCGCCTCTCCCCTCTGACCTTGCCCGTATTAGTTGCGTGTTTCACAAGACTAGCCACCTTTGTACAGACTCCGCCTTTTTTGATTCAGGATCGGCAAGTATCCCTCTGTCATAAGCCACGAACTCTATCTGACCCAGGATTTCGTCTATCGCCTCTATCTAGATATTTCCGTTGCAGACAAACCTATGTTTGTCTCCGATAGTCAGTGACAAATGCCTTAGGACCCTATCCGCTTCCGTAACTCCCGCCCCATCCTCATCCCTTGCAGATTGGGGCTCTTCAAAAGAAGACTTTGCTTCATTTCTCGTTCCCTGCCATCGGTCCTCCTCCGAAATTCTTTCTGAGGCCCTCCCATGGTTGCAGGACTCATAACCCCAACCTTGGATCTGGAGCACACTGGTGAAGTCATGCGTTGAGGGTTACGCGTGTCACTATGCATTGCCCTGTTCGAAGCCACCAAATCTGCTCCCTCAGGCTCGCATCCCTGAAATCTACAAGCCACCACCGGGCCTACCTACGCCTATACTCTGGGCACTTTTCTTGAGTGTCTTCTTCGGAAAGACAGGCCCGAAA
The DNA here is from genome assembly GCA_025379985.1 of Phyllomedusa bahiana. Lineage (NCBI taxonomy): Eukaryota > Metazoa > Chordata > Amphibia > Anura > Hylidae > Phyllomedusa > Phyllomedusa bahiana. The sequence goes on from JAODAL010038522.1 coordinate 22,157, forward strand.
ACGCTTCCTCCACAACCGGCCTTTAATGATTGTCCCATTGATCTGCAAACCTGAGCTGCAATCCTCTCCGGGGCCGGTCTATCCCCTCTCTGTCCCGGAGACTAAGAGGCTATTCTGATACAATCATGGATAAACCTCCCTAAAGACATCATTTCGTAAGTCCCTCGTCTCCGCAGGAGTGGCTTCTTTTTCGGGAAAAAAAGAGACGGGTCTCTATCCTGCCCCTGCAATCGACTATCGGTGAGCTTAAATAAAATTACAATAAAAAACCGCTAACCTGACACCCCTGCCCTTGATCTCTGAACTTTTCGCGACCGCTCTGCGAGGCCTGAAAATCTTTTTCAAGCTGGATCTACGCGGTGATTATAACTTTAATTCCTGCATTCGAGAAGGCGATTAGTGCAAAACGCGATTAATACGCGGTATGGCCAACTTCCGAGTATCTTGGTTATGCATTCGGTCTCTGTAACGCCACCTGCTGTATTTCAAACTTTGGCGTCAATGAGATATTTCGGGACCCTACACTACCGCTGTGTGATTGTTTACTTGAACGACATTCTCATTTTTCCCCGATCTCGAGACTCATCCGCCACCTCACGTCCGCCAGGTCCACAGGCGACTCCGCACCCTCACTTTTGCCAAACCAGAGAAGTGCGGCATCTTTGAACTTACCAGCTTTACCTTCTTATAGGGTACAATCGTCTCAGATAGGGCCTCCGGAGGATCCTTCTAAACTCTACCGCATGTTTTTTTCAGTGGCCACACAATCGGGGGGGGGGCTTCGTGCATTCAGAATTTTTTGGGATTTGCCATTATAATTGACAATTTATCCACACTCTCTATCACTTGTAGCTCCCTTGGTAGCTTCTACCTAAGAAAAAACGCCAATACCGAAATCCTGGCCCCCAATAGCTCAAGAAGCATCAACTGGCTCAAAGCTGCATTCGCAACGGCTCCGGTTCCGTGTCTCGCCCGACCATAACCACCCTTTTATTCTGGAACAGGTGGAATCTTCTTCTTTCGGTGCAGGCGCTGTCCTCTCTGCAGAGATCCTCCTCTGGTAAATCAGAATACTTGTGGTTTTATCTCCCAAAACTTTCCTCCTGCCGAGAAGAATGATACCATCGGTGATCGCAGAAGTACTGGCTCATAAAGCTGCTTAGAAAAATGGAGTTACCTGCTGGGGGCTCGTCACCCTATTGACATCTTCACTGTACCACAAAACCTCCTATATCTCATTCGGCCTCAACGCTGAACCACCGCAAGCCAGATGGTCACTCTTCTTTGCCCGTTTTTGACTTCCGTCTACATTTTCGGGCCGGGACCGAGAAAAACGTCAGAGCTGACGCTCTAATCTCGTTCTTTCATATACGGTGGGTCTTGAGCCACCTGCCCCAGCACATTGTCCCCCCTGAACGACTCGTCAAACGGCTGCCTCCGTGGATCTCCAACACCACCTCCCTGGAAGACGTATGTGCGTCATGCTTTGCTTCCTAAATCTGAAGTGGGGACACTCTTCTCATACAGCTGGGCATCCAGGATCCATAGTCGCTACAAACTGTCCTCCCGTAAATACTGGTGCCTCACCCTCGCTCAAGAAATTCAGGGATTTTGTTCTGGGCCTGCACCTCCTGTGCCCGTAATAAGGTCCCTCGTCTCAACCCGCGCACCTTCTTCAGCTCTCCTTGCGGAAAAACCCGAACCCATGAGCCATGGACTTAGTTACAGATCTCCCCCGCCCTCAATCTGGAAACACAACGGTCATCTGGGTAGTGACCGACCGTTTCTCCAAGATGGCTAACTTTATCCCTCTGCCTTAGATATCCCCTCTGCAAGCCCCAGCTGGCCCAACTTTTTTTCAGTCATTTTTTTCATTGCACATCTTCCTTTAGACATTGTCTCTGAAGGGGAAGTTCAGTCATCGCTAAATTTTCTGGCGGGCTCTGTGTGGCCAACTGCAGGTTCAGCTGGACTTCTCTCTGCATACCAACCTCGAACTAGTGGGCAGGTAGAGGAGGTTAGACCAGGTGCTGGGTACCTACTGCGGCATTTTGTGTCCGCTCGTCAAGATAACTGGTCTGATCTTCTACCCTGGCAGAGTTTCCTATAACTCCTTTAGATTTAGCGAATCCGCTGGGACCTCCCCTTTCTTTGTCATCTCTTTGGGGGTACATCCCCACCCGCCTCTTCCTCCCTACGCTATCTCGGAGTCATGTCTCCCGGCCGTCTCGGATGACTCCAAGTAAGGACATCAGGCTTTCTGGCAGCGCACTCGACATGCCCCTGCTAGCGGGATTTCTGCTCTCACACAAAGTCCATGCCTGACATGTACCGTAGGCCCCAGCCCCTATTTGAGCAACAAAACAGGCGATAGGTTTGGTGTCCCACCAAGTACATCCCGCCTTCAAGTGCCCAGTTAACAATGTTTATACATGAAAAAACTTTGAGATTCTTGGTTCACATATTTTGATCAAAAAATGCTTTAGCTCTGCCCACGACTTTCACGTTATCTCAGGTCGGAGGGCTGTCCCAAGCTATCTTTACCTCCTCATAGAGCCAAATCCAGGTCTCTCACAGGGTCAACCGAAACTCCATTATCCAGAGAGGTAAAAAAATAAAAAAACACCAAACCTGTAAGCTGCAACTTTTATCAGCCAAATACAACGTATAGTTTCTGCACAAAAAACATTTCCGAAAAAAACACTATGCAAACCTGTGCCACTGGCAGGGTTGCGGCACACATCACCTCCCACACATAATATATATATATATATATATATACTATATATATATATATATTATATATATATATACATAAATATATATATATATACACACACACACGCACAAGCCCACTACCAGCGGCACCCATGCAAAAGGGCAATACATTACATGGAAATCCCCAAAGAACGCATCTATGCTATCTCCCATCATACATGAAAAAACTGTTGAGATTCCTTGTTTCAACAATATTTGTGATAAAAAATAGTGATTAGTTTGCCCACTACTTTCAACTGATTCTCAGGTTGGCAGTCCCCACGCTTATCTTTTACCTCTCAATAGAGCAGAATCTAGCCTCACACTGGTCAACCGACCCTCCATTATCCAGAGAGGAAAAAAAATTAAAAAACACCAAACCCGCAAGGCAGACACATTTTATGCACACAGTTACAAGTAGCCCTAAACACGTAGGTCATTTGTGTACTTTGTGACTAAACCCATTATCCTACAACTTCGTTTGCCTCCTACCACTGCCAGTATCCTGAAACGCCTTCCATGTCCTCTCTCCTCAGCCTGTGGGTGCTGAGATCAGCTTCTCCCGTGGGGGCCTGTCTCGCCTCTCCTGTGGCAACTCTGAGTCAAAAATCTTTGAGGTCAGTTGCTGGCGGAGAAGACAGTGAGGGGGAAGCGGTTCTTTCTTATTGACTGGAATTGGTTCGGGCCGGAGGAGCGTTCATGGGAACCTGAGGCCAACCTGTCTCCTCTCTACGTTCCAAAAAAAAAGGGGGAGGCCTAAGGCTGGGGGGTACTTGAGTCAAGGGGTTCACGGGACCCGGCTGCCTCCACGCGATCGCCCCCCTGCCACGCAGGGGGGTCCTGGCGCGGGTGCCGCGGCTGCCGGTTTATTTTTGAACAAGGGGAATTTTTAAGTGATATTGTAAGTGGCTGGTGGGGCTTATGCCATGGCTGATTTTTTTTCCCTTCCGCCCTGGTTAGGACATGTGCCTGAACCTGGCGTCCTCAGCACGATACAGGTTTCTAGGAGTAGGTCCATTCATTGAGTTATAATGTAGAAGAATGAGCTGCTCCCCACCTCCCCCTTGCAAGCTTATAGCTGCATAGATACATTTTTGGAGATTGTGACACATGAGAATAAAACATTTGGTGTGACCAATTTGAGATGCACATTTTAAATCCAGTGAAATGAAGGCATTGTCACGGGGGTCGCGGGCGCCGCTGCTCCCCGCGAACGCCCACCTGCCTGCAGGGGTCCGGCGCGGGTTGCCCTGCAGCTGCCCCGAGACATCCCTCTTGCGGTCTACGGCCCAGGTGGGGCGTTCACTTTACCCCGTCCACGCTCCTGTGAACGCTGCTCCCGCTGCCTGTCCCGTCCGAGCCAGCCGACACTGGTAGTCCGTTGCTTAAGGCGCGCGTGCGACAGCTTCTCTGGATTTTTCTGGGCCAGCGTCCCGATAATTGGTCTATTATCGGGCGCTAGTTCTATTTAAGAAATACGACCCTAGCACTTCGTGCCAGTCCCCGTTTGGGTGTGTCTTTTTCCATGTGATTAGAGAGTGTTTGAGTTCTTATTGTCTCCATGTACCAGCCGCATTGCTTACGTTTTCCTGACCTTGCCTGTTGCTGCTGTCCTACCATCTTCCCGAACAGCCCTGTGCCCCGAGTCTCAGAAAACGTCCGGCTTCCAGGTCCTATTTAATCTGTGACCTGTAGAGCCGACAGGAGCTATTCCACTGTACGTGCTCCCCTGAGGCAGCAAAAGCTAATGTGCAGGCAGGAGGGTAGGGCAACTGCCTAAGGATGACAGGAGCTCATGAGGGAAGAGGGGAGCGCCGGCTGCTCACACTGTGCAGATGAGTCAGGAAGCAGCATGCTGTCCTTGCCACCATGAGGAGCTCCGCCCCCCTGCTGTGCTCTTATCTCGCCAGGCCAGACCCAGCAAGAAAGGACACAAGTGAAGTAGGAAGCCTCAGGCAGACATTATTAAGTAGTGTAATAATGTAGACAAAAATACTGTTCCGAATGTGAACTGTACTGATTATGTGTAATCATGTGTGTATGTAAATGTGTATGTATTTGTATTTATGTATTGACAAGGGGCGTAACTAGAATTCATGGTGCCCCATAAAGCAAAATGAAGTGTGGGCCCTCTCCACTGAATGACAAAAACTAAAAGAGCAGCCTTACAGTAACACTAATTAACAAGATATAAAAAATACAGTCGTATATCAGAGAATCACATAGTAGTGATCAGAGGTCAGAAAGGCCCCCCTCAACCTCTGGGCCCTAGCGGATCCCGCTATGGCTGCTATGGCTATAGTTTAACGCCATGTTTTTTAAGATGTTCTCTGTGCGTGTATGTTATTATATGTGTATACGGTGTGTGTAATGTAGTGCGATGTATGCACTGTATGTGTGTGTATGTATGCATTGTATGTGTGTGTATGTATGTTTGTATCTATGTTTCTGTGTATATATGTAAATGTGTATGGGTTTTTTAAACAAAACGCTTGACCAAATGAATTTGTGGGCCAAATGTGACCCTTAAACTTGGTTGTCTGGAATCCACCAGTGGAGTTGATTCTTGGGGCCATACAGTAGAGTTGATTTCTGGGGCCCACCCGTGGCGTTGATTCTTGGACCCCCCCCGGGGCGTGTATTGCTGGGACCAACTAGTGATGATTCTTGGGCCCACCATTGGAGTTAATTCTTTGGACCTACTAATGTTCTACAGCAACTGTACATACCTCACATACTTCCTGGTATCTGCCTCTCATCTGCCTTTTATGGGATTTTTGGGTTCCAGCAGTGAAGTTGATTCTTGGGGCCCACCAGTGGACTTGATTCTTGGGTTCCACCAGTGATGATGATGCTTGAAACCCACCAGTGGAGATGATTCTTGTGGCCCACCAGTGGAGTTGATTTCTGAGGCCAACCAGTGGAGTGGATTCTTGGGCTCCACCAGTGGAGTTGATTCTTGGGGCCACCAGTGGAGTTGATTCTTGGGGTCCAACAGTGGAGTTGATTCTTGGGGCCAATCAGTGAAATTGGTTCTTGGGGCACACCAGTAGAGTTGATTCTTAGGGCCAATCAGTGAAATTGATTCTTGGTGCCCACCAGTGGAGTTGATTCTTGGGGCCAATCAGTGAAATTGATTCTTTGGACCCACCAGTGGAGTTGATTCTTGGGTCACCAGTGAAGTTGATTCTTGGGGCCCACCAGTGGAATTGATTCTTGGGGTCCACCAGTGCAGTTGATTCTTGGGGCCACCAGTGGAACATACCCAGTTACTATACAGTCCATAAATATTAAGATTAGGGGCCTATATATCACATTACTTAACTCCCTTAGGACACGGGGGTGTACACCATCAGGACCTGGTGATTTGTCTATTTTAATCTTCTTAAGGCAGAACTACACTTCTTCCTGGGTTAGACAAGAAATATTTAATATGGAGTTTACCTCATTCCTCTGCCCATCAACAGGAAGGTCATTGTCCTCTGTAAATACAGTGTAGAAAAACTTGTTTAATCGGTTTGCTTTCTGCTCATCACCCTCCACAACACTTCCCTCACTACTTCTCAAAGGGCAAACATTACATTTTCAGTTTTAATCTTTTTACTATTTATATAGTTGGAGAATATTTTGGGGTTCATTTTCCTCTCTTTGGCAAATATCTTTCTGTCTCCAGCTTTGCTACCGTTATTATTATTTTACATATTGTATTTTTTTCCTTATGGTTTTTATTGCCTCCTGTGTAAGTGGCTTAAACCCATTCTTTTTCTAATTTTTTGCCTCCTTTACATCTCTGTTGATCCACATTGGCTTTTCCTATTTCTAAACACTTTATTTCCATAAGGTCTATACCTTGGGTGCTCAAGAGGTTTTAAAACATCTCCCATTTATTAACTCTTCTGTTATTTTTGAAGCCCTTGTCCCAGTTGATGTGTTTTTGTTTCAAATTCAAATTAGACTTCCTGAAATTTAGTGTTTATGTGGCTCAACGACAAGGCAGGTGCCAACTGAAATTAACAGACAGCAGCCACAGTGTATGGATCTTATCTGCTGAGCCCACTATAAACTTCCTTGCACCCTCCTCTCCACCGTCCTCTCCCCCATCTGCCTGTCCAATGATTCAGCCAGGGCAGAAGCCTTTGAAATTATTAATTATATTAAAAATACTGAATAGGGGGTCTCTTTTTACCCAGAAGTTTAACTCTTTAGAGATTGAGGACGACATATATGAACGGGGCTGCGCCAGATATTTGCCACCTTTTCAGCCCGATATCAGGCCCAGCCCCATTCATATAGGTGGGGTGCACTAGAACCGTAGCGAAGCTACATATTTATAGCTTCACTATGGCATTTCTAGGCGCATTACTGCTGGAATAGGTAGAGCACTTTCAAAGTGGTTTACCTGAGCTCGAACTGTTGTACCAAGCGCTAGAATGCACCTGATTTATGACCCGCTGTAGAGCAGGTTCATAAATCAGGCGCATTCTGTGCTATTATTATGCGCATGTAATTAGGCTTTCACACAAATTTCATATATGTCGTCCTGAATTTCTATACCTCTTTATAAGGCATGAATATGATAGTTTTGTCACTTTAAACTTTTTTTTTTGAAAGTTACAGATCAAAATAGTTGTAGTTATTTTTATTATGTTATATCCTAAAACAATACTTTTTATATTACTATAAATACTGTTTGTTTCAATTATTCCTGTATTTTCTTTTTTTTATTCCTTATTTTAAATAATTTTCTTCCACATACTATTATTGTTAATATTACTGCTCACTGAGGACATCTTGTGGCCAGATTCTATATTTCCAGTGAGTTCAGTAATATTGAACACTGAGAACATCTGGTGGTTGGATTTAACATAACACCTTTCAGCTCCTGACATATTTACAATCAGTTTTTACACATAATTAATTAATGAAATGTTTTGAAAGAAATATCTACTTCAGAGAGGGTAAAGCATCTTAGGAATTCTAAGATCACTGGAAGGGGACGTGAACGAGAGGCTTAGACAGATGTCTCTTCCTATGATGCAGAGTACTCAGATATAGATAAAAGATCTACAGTGAAGGAAATAAGTATTTGATCCCTTGCTGATTGTGTAAGTTTTCCCACTGACAAAGACATGATCAGTCTATAATTTTAAGGGAAGGTTAATTTTAACATTGAGAGATAGAAAATCCAAAATAACATCCAGAAAATCACACTGTATAAATTATATAAATGTATTTGCATTTTGCTGAGAGAAATAAGTATTTGGTCCCCTACCAACCATTAAGAGTTCTGGCTCCTACAGTCCAGTTAGACACTACTAATAAACTCGTTACCTGCATTACAGACAGCTGTCTTAGATAGTCACCTTTCTAAAAGACTCCTGTCCACAGACTAAATTAGTCAGTCAGACTCTAACTCTGCAACATGGGTAGGACAAAAGAGCTTTCTAAGGATGTCAGGGACAAGTTCATAGACCTGTACAAAGTTGGAATGGGCTACAAAACCATAAGTAAGACACTGGGTGAGAAGGAGACGACTGTTGGTGCAATAGTAAGAAAATGGAGGAAATACAAAATGACTGTCAATCAACATCGATCTGGGGCACCATGCAAAATATCACCTCGTGGGGTTTCCTCGATCAAGAGGAAGGTGAGAGATAAGCCTAAGACTACACGGAGGAAACTTGTTATAGATCTGAAGGCAGCAGGGACCACAGTCACCAAGAAAACCATTGGTAACACATTACGCCCTAATGGTTTAAAATACTGCAGGACCCTTAGGGTCCCCCGGCTCAAGAAGGCGCTTGTGCAGGCCCATATGAAGTTTGCCAATGAACACCTTGATGATTCTGTGAGTGATTGGGAGAAGGTGATGTGGTCAGAGAAGACAAATATTTAGCACTTTGGCATTAACTCAACTCGCCATGTTTGGAGAGAGAGATATGCTGCCTATGATCCAAAGAACACCATCCCCACTGTCAAGCATGGAGATGGAAACATTATGTTTTGAGGGTGTTTCTCTACTAAGGGCACAGGACTACTCCACTGCATCAATGGCAGAATGGTTGGAGCCATGTACTGTAAAATCCTGAGTGACAACCTCTTTCCCAGGACATTAAAAATGGGTCGTGGCTGGGTCTTCCAGCAAGACAATTAACCAAAACATACAGCCAAGGCAACAAAGGCTCAAAAAGAAGCACATTAAGGTCATGGAGTGGCCTAGCCAGTCTCCACACCTTAATCTCATAGAAACATTTGGAGTGAGTTGACGCTCCAAGTTTGCAAGCAACAGCATACAAATCTTAATGATTTAGAGTTGATCTGCAAAGAGGAGTGGATCAAAATTCATACTGACTTGTGTGCAAACTTCATCATCAACTACAAAAAACATCTGACTGCTGTGCTTGCCACAAAGTTTTTGCCACCAAGTAGTAAGACTTGTTTTCCAACGGGATCAAATACTTCTTTCTCACTGCAAAATGCAAATAGATTTCTATAATTTATACAATGTGATTTTCTGGATTTTATTTTGGATATTCTCTCTCTCAATGTTAAAATCTACCCTTAAAATTAGAGACTGTTCATGTCTTTGTCAGTGGGAAACTCACACAATCAGCAAGGGATCAAATAATTATTTCCTTCACTGTACATCTAAGGGTATTGGAGGTAAGAGGGGACAATGGAGAGGCAAAGGCAAAGGATCAGGTTATGGAGCACGAGCAGCATATTGGTGGGACACCAATCCCCAGAACTAGTGATGAGTGATTGGGTCAACTATCATCGGATCGATAGTCGATATCGGCAATTATCATGCTGATATCCGATAATAGATAATCGCCGATGACCATTAAAGTCTATGGGAGAGGAACTACACCTTCATTCTTACACCCAAACAGAGCTGGAGAAGCTCGAATTAACATCCACAACAGTCAAATGGATACCTGCTACATCTTAGGCAAGACAATTAGGCAACAAGAGTTCACAGAAAAAAACTGACAGACTATTCACTATCCCTGTCCTGTACCACAGCATGACCCTTAAACCTGCATGACCCACAAATTAAAAAGTGCCAGAAGGCAATATTACTTGAATCACCATTTTAGTTGAACTGCACATTGACTATCCCTGTCCTGGAACGCAGCATGACCCTTAAATCTACATGACCCACAGATTTAAAAGCACCAGAAAACGAGTCTTTCAACCACCATTTTAGTTGAACTGGACATTGACTATACCTGTCCTGGACCACAGTATGACCCTTAAATCTTCATGACCCACAGATTTGTTGCCATGACTGGGAGGACGAGGAGGTAAGACTGATGGATGCAGGTTGCATTAACCACTGAAGAACAGATTGGCGACGCTGTTCGTTACTGAGATTACAGGGGGCCCTGACCAGCGATGACAGCCTGACGGTCCTGCAACCGGCGATCCGCTGGCATGCGTGTTGTCACCAGCACTGGAAGGAGCACCTTCTCTCGTACCTCTACCTCCATGTCCTACACCCCTCTTTGCTCGCTTACCACCTGCATTTTGCTCCATGTTCAGAAAGATTAAATTTAAAAGGTATGGAAGAGTTTTTGACTCTAATTGAAAGACAGCAAATCACAGCTATTCTTAAATCCCTCTAATTTCCTACAGCCAACTAGGATTAGAAACTGAAATGTTTCTAGCGAATACCTGTGAAATGAGGTCTGGTGGAAGAACCGTAAGACAAAATCAACAGTGTTCTTCCTTCAGGGATTTACAACTGGCCAGTAGGACTAGGAATTGATAGTTTTCAACAAAATATCATACAAGTGCGATATCTTCTCCAAACTGACATTCAACGAGCGCAATAAAACTATTCAGACGTTACACGGATGAGAAATTGCGATTTGTGCAGCAATGACAAACGAGAGCAGGTACTAGCAAATATTTCTATCAGAATTGTCGTACAACGTGGCTATTTGAAAAAAAACTAGGGCCGCACCACGTGCAATACAGCTATTTAAAAGTTATACAGATAACAAATGGTGGTTTTTGCACCAATGAAATACACCAACAGGAACTACAAAATTTCTGTATTCAAATTTAAAGGGAATGTGTCATCAAAAATTAATTATTGTTTAACTCACGTTTTTATGTTAAACACATTTTTTAAGAATTTTTGGTTATATTTCTCTTTAATTTTTCATATCACTTTCAATATTTTTTAATAATTCTTAAGTCTTACAAGGCCACTAGGCCACTAGGCCACTAGGCCTTGTTTGCACTGCTTTAACAGCAGTCAGAGAGATACTTTACAGCAGCTTCATGCACATAGGAAACATAAGACTGTTTCTGTTCCATAGACTTCAAGAGGACAGTTTTCTAGTCATGCTGTGTGACCTAGGAAGAATTCACTTTTGCAGGGAGAGGGGGTTGAGAGCTGGACTCTCCTCTTGTGACTGGTGGTTTCCCTCTGTTATCTATTCAAAACTGGGGGTCTCCTTTCAGTTTGACCCTGCTTGTGTTAATAATGAGCACACTGCTGAAAATCTTTATCTATAGGGCAGGAATGTCAGACTGTTATTAGGCTTAGGTGCCAAAGTGAAAACTGCAGGACTTAAGAATTATTAAAAAATATTGAAAGTGATCTGGAAAATTAAAAATAAATGTAACCAAAAAATCCTAAAAAATGTGTTGAACATAAAAACGTGAGTTAAACAATAAGTCATTTTTGATGACACATTACCTTTAAGTACAAGGTGGCTATTTGAAAAAAACTGGGGCGAACCAAAGTGCAGTACAGCTATTTAAAAGTTATTCGGATAAGAAAAGGTGTTTTTTGCACCAATAAAATACAAAAGCAGTTACCACAAAATTTCTGTATTCAAATTTAATTACAAGGTGGCACTTTGAACAAAACTGGGCCGCACCAAAGTAAAAAACAGTTATTTAAAAGTTATACGGCTAATTAAAGGTGGGTTTTTCACCTATGAAATATACCTGCAGTTACTAGAAAATTTCTGTACCCTAATATAAGTACAAGGTGGGTCTTTGAACAAAGCTGGGCTGCACCAAAGTGAAAAACAGCTATTTAAAAGTTATACGGATAAGAAAAGGTATTTTTTGCACCAATGAAATACAGCATCAGTTACTAGCAAATTTCTGTATCCTTACGTAAGTACAAGGTGGGTCTTTGAACAAAACTGGGCTGCACAAAATAAAAGGTACAATTTCACCTCAGGTGCGAGGTGTGCTGGCCAAAAACTGGTAAATTTCAATGCATTTCAATGCAGGTTCAAAGCAGAGTCTGAGCTGCACAATATACACTCTCCTTTCAAAAGCCTGCCTGACTGCCTGCCTGTCTGTCTGTGTTCGCCCACACATGAGCTAGAAATGAGTAGGGAAATAGTGATTAAACCAGCTGATGGGAGGGAGCATTGTGCTCATGGACTCAGGAGACTATTGTAGGATTTGTCTTGATATACTTGAAAACGAAGATTGTTATAGAATATTGAAAACAAACCCCCACACCTACATTGAGGGACAATCTTAAAGTAATGTTGGATGAGGCTTTGAGTCACTATTTGATCAGTAAGAAAGAATATGAGTTTTTGCTGCCGCCCTTTCCAAGTAGAGCGACTTTTTATGGGCTTCCCAAAGTTCATAAAGGCTTCACACCCTTGAAGGGGGGACTTTGTCTCTGCGGGGTTTTGCATAGGCCTGAGCTCTGTGGGAAAATCATGATTTTCCTCTTGAGTGCAACACAGTCAGGTAGACACAGTGGACTAGAGGGGCTTGGGGTCCAAATGCACACTATCAAGTTCAAATGCAATGTCCCTGAGAGTTTGCTCTCCCATTACTATGATGTCCATGCCATGTCTTCCGCTATGTGGGGTGGGGTACAGGGGAGCAAAGTCAAGAATTTACTGATGTCTTAAAGCCCAAACACAAGGGCCGGCTCATGCACAGTAGCAGATCAAGAAGGAAAAGTGTGAGATCTGCAACTGTTATCACCCTCTCCACAGTTCCTGACCCTTGCTTGCTTATACATGGGTTTTGAGCAAAACTCTGGACAATATGAGTTTGTGGGCCAAATATGACCCTCAAACTTGTCTAGGGCCCATCAGTGGAGCAGATTCTTAGGGCCACTAGGGAAGTTGATTCCTGGCACCCACCAGTGGATTTTGTTTTCTTGGGGCCCACCATGGAGTTGATTTCTTGGTCCACCAGTGGAAGTTGATTCTTGGTGCCCACCGTGGAGTTGTTCCCAAGTGCCCACCATTGTAGTTGTTTCCCCGGGGCCCCCCGTGGAGTTGATTCTTGGGGCCCCCAGTGGATTGATTCCCGGGGCCCATCAAGGATTGTTTTTGGGCCCACCAGTGGAGGTGTTTCTTGGGTCCCACCTTGGATTTGATTTTTTGGAGACCCAGGGGATTTGTTTTTTGGGGCCACCAGTGGAGTTCTTTTCTTGGGGCCCACCAGTGGAGTTGGTTCTTGGAGCCACCACTGGAGTTGATTCTTGGAGAGCACACCAGTGGAGATGATTCTTGGAGCCACCAGTCGAGATGATTTTTGGGGCCAATCAGGGGGTTGTTTATTTGGGGCCCCCGTGGAATGATTCTTTGAGCCACCAAAAAGTTGATTTTGGGAACCCCCCCAGTAAATTTTGATTCTTGGGGGGCCCACCAGTGAGATGATTCTTGGGGCCCACCAGTGGAGTTGATTCTTGAGGCCACCATTAAATGATTTTTGGGGGCCCACCAGGGGAGCGATTTTTTGAGTCCCACCAGTGGAGATGATTTCTTGGGGCCCCCATGGAATGATTTTTGGGGGGCCAATCAGTGGAGATAATTCTTGGGGCCCACCAGTGGGGATGATTCTTGGGGCCACCAGTGGAGATGGTTCTTGGGGCCCACCTCCCTCACTACTTCTCAAAGGGTCAACATTACATTTTCAGTTTTAATCTTTTTACTATTAATATAGCTGGATAATATTTTGTTTTTTTTTTCCTCTTTGGCATCTGCCTTTTTGTTTCCAGCTTTGCTGCCTTTATCATTACTTTACATATTTTATTTTTTTCTTATAGTTTTTAGTGCCTCTTCACTGCCTCCTGTTTTAGTAGCTGAAATGATTTATTTTTGGTATTTATTGCCTGCTTTACATCATTGTTGATCCACATTGTTTTATTCCTGTTTCTAATCACTTTATTCCCATAAGGTCTGCACCTCTCACAGAGGGCACCTAAGATGTTTTAAAGATCTCCCATTTAAGATCTGTTCTGTTATTTATGAAGCCCTTGTCCCACTCAATGCAGTTTTTGGCCTCTAAAACAGATTGAAATTGGCCTTCATGAAACTTCATGAAATGTTTATGTGGCTCCTCGACAAGGCAAATGCCGGCTGAAACAGACATCAGCCACTGTGTATGGATCTCACCTCCTGAGCCCACTACATACAACCTGCGGCCCTCCTCTAGGTGGTCACCTACCTCTGTCTACCCAATGACTCGGCCCGGGCAGAAGCCTTGGAAATTATTAATTATATTAAAAATACTGACTAGGGGGTTTCCTTTTACCCAGAAGTTTAACTCTATAGAGATTGAATTATTACATCTGTTTATAAGGCATGACTATAGTTGTTATTATTTTTATTATGTTATTTTCTAAAGCAATACTTTTTAGATTATTATAAATATTTTGTTTCATTCTGTTCCATTCTTTTCTTTTTTTATATTTCTCTTTTAAATTATTCTTTTCTTCCAAATTTTATTGACTAAGATTTAAAGCTCCTGAGAATTGTGGCTAATTCTTTATTTCCAGTGAGTCCAGTAATATTGAATACTGAGGACATCTAGTGGTTGGGTTTAACAAAACACCTTTCAGCTTCTGCCATATTTACAATCAGGTTTTACACATCTAGCTTGAGTGTTATCTGATCTAACAACATAGGGGGAAATGAACCCGTGATAATATTGAATATGAGGACACTAGTGGTTGGGGTTTAACAATAAATTTTAAAAAAATTTTTTTCTGTTTTTCAAGCGTTTTTTCACATCTAGTGGCCCCAAAACATGCAGGGGACTTAATAAAGGGTAGGAAATTTTTTTTTTGCCGCGGGGCCTCTCCAGCATCGTTTTCAGGCATTCAAATTTTTCAACTTAATTTTTGCCCGGTTTTTTAAAAGCTCCTCCCTGATGTGATTGCTGGAGCCACTACTCTCCATAATTATCACAAGCATAGAAGAGTGTTGCCAAATGGACGAGGAGCTCAGCAGCAAGTCTCATCAGAGCTTTTTTCCAGTTCCAAAGACAGAGAGATGTGACTGAAGTCCTGGAGGCCCCTGAGTTGCAATGCGTCTGAGATCTTTCCCACCCCTGTGCTGTGACTCTAGACTCCCCAACGGAGGTCAGATCGTGGTAGAAACAGCCCAGACTAGAGGTGCCCCAGAGTCCTGAATGCACCCTGTCCTGAGATTAGGTTTAATGTCCCTGCGTGTCAGTCCTCCCCTCTCCACCCCGGTTCCATGCTGTCCATGCATGCAGCAGTGTATCAGGGCACCAATGTTATGGAGTAGAGTTGTTACTGATGCCCTGAATACAAGGGCCAGGAACTGTGGAGAGTAGCGCATGCACAATAGTAATCAGGTGATCAATTACAAAAATGCTCCCCGGGTGTGCCAGTCCCCCTGAAGCCTGGCCCGTGGTTGCTGATCCATGGATATTGAGCGTAGTGCTCAACCAAATGATTTTGTGGCTCAAATATGACCCTTAGCCTCAGTGTCATTTTTCGTCACCTGGGGCCCACCTGTAGAGTTAATTTTTGGTGCCCACCAATGGAGTTGATTTTGGGGTCCACCAGTGGAGTTGATTCTTTGGCCACCATGGGGGTAATTTTGGATCCACCATGGAGTTGATTCTTGGGGCCCCCCAATGAAGTTGATTCTTGGGCCACCAAGGGGTTGTTTTTGGAGCCCCCAATGGGGAAAGAATCTTTGGGGGGCCACCAGTGGAGTTGATTCTTAGGGCTCACCAGTGGAGATGATTCTTGGGGCCACCAGTGGAGATAATTCATGGGGCCAACCAGTGGAGTTAATTCTTGAAGCCACCAGTGGAATAGATTCTTGGGACCTACAAGTGGAGTTCATTTTTGGGACCAAACTGAAGTTAATTCCTGGGGCCCACCAGTGATGATTCTTGGACCCACCAGTAGAACTAATTCTTGTGGTACCACTAGTGTTGGGGCCCATTCTACAGCGACTGTACATACCTCTCATACTTCTTGATATCTGCCCCTCATTCTCTGCCTTTTTCTCTCAATTCCCAGGGGCCCACCAGGAGTTCCCCCTGCTCAACTGTGGGCCAGTCCAAGTCGGCTAAGGAATGGACATTGCTTACCCCTGCTTTATACCTTCCGAAGTCCACCAATAGACCCAGGATCTAATTTTGATATCTCCATTCAGCCTAGTCGCCATTGAGGGAATCAATTTGGGGACCCAGTTTATACTTTTAGCCAGTAATCTTACAATACTGTGATTTGCCTTGCCAAGACAGATAATACGTAACAAGCGAAGGGCAGTAATGGAATTTATGATGAAAAAAAAACAAATTCTGGTTGTTTTTTATAGAATTTTAATGCTTCCTGTTTGTTTCTGAGTGATTTTTATGGTTTTATAATTAATTTACCAAGTTATCAGTTTGATTTGACCTTTCACAGTTTGACGCCATAACTGATGCAGTGCAATTTTATACTTGTATGTGATTTGTTTTGTTATTGACCTGATGAGGTATGAGATAAACTCATGTGAAGTGTGGTGTCTCCCTCCTATAACTTTAAAGCGGTTTTCTCACCATAATGATTGGCTTTTAACATGTAGGGAAAGGTAAAGGAAGACTATTACCAAATACATTGCTATTTTGATTTTGCTTTGTTCAAGAGATAAAGAAGAATTTATCTTTCCTTAGCGCAAATAAGTGTCTATGGTTCCCGACCCTCTGTCCCCTCCTCTCTGTGCTCTCTCCACTCATTGCTCCAATCTGTCAGTCAGTACGACCATGGTGAGTCACTCCCTGTAGTGTCTTATTTCTAGCAACAAAGTTTGTTTGCCTAACTTGCCTTCACCTTTTAGAGTTCTGTATCCCTGCGAACTACAATTTATAAATCTCCTGCAGTCATGTCACTGCAACGGGAATAGCTGAGCTGATAAGTCAATCACTGCTATAACCTTTTTGATCACTT
>JAODAL010038523.1:0-39111 GCA_025379985.1 Phyllomedusa bahiana
AAAATAAAAAAAAAAATACAGATAAGGCAAGTCCTTACACATAACAGTCAGAAAGAGCTTCTGGAGGCTGGAAATCACTTTCAATATTGAGGACAGGAGCTTCATTGGGTCATGTACTATATACACAATGTACCAGAAAAAAAGGAGTCGCTAATCCTGGCACATGTAAAAGCAGCACGGACAGTCAGGCACTGTACCGTGGGCATAGCTACAGAGGGTGCAGAGGTAACAGTCGCTACCGGGCCCTACAGCCTGAGGGGGCCCAAAAGCCCTCCTGCCACATAAGGAGACACCAGTATTGTAAATGGCACACGGTAACTGGGGGGCCCCATTTCACGCTTTGCACCAGGGCCAAGAGCTTGAAGTTACGCCTCTGCACTGTACTATAGAGAGGCATTACTAGACCACCAATCACTGCATGCGCTGCAATAATACAGATGGTTTACAAATAAAATGTGTATGATAATTGGCTGGATCAGGATCTGGGACATTATACCTTGAAACCAGACTTAACATACAATGCTCCAGGAAAGACCATCGCATGTTGAAAATATTGTATCCTTAGGACCTCTGTAACTTGAGGGACCATGGTACTATAATTTCTGAGTCTTACATTTTTTGTCAATCACCTATAAGCAGATTTCTCATTTTTCATGTAGATAATTTTGATACTTTCTGCTGGGAATGGTGTTCAGCATGTTTGACCTGTGTGAATAGTCCGTTCACAAAATACAGGTGTCTTCAGTGACATTCGCTGAATATCCTGAAAAATATTCCTGACAGGAAAAATAATGATTTCATGTAGACTCTGCAGTCAATTTTAACTCAATAGGATGAATATATATGCTGTAAAAATAGCATATATATATATAAATATATAATTATAATATATATATATATAGTAAGGATCAGCTGGAAGGTCCTATGGGGGTACATCCACGAGATTTCTGGCTCATTAAACCCCAACTAGACAAAATCGAGGCTATTAAAAATTGGCCCAAGCAGGTGTCAAAATGATAGGTTAAAGCTTTTCTAGGGTTGGCCGGATATTATAGAAGGTTTGTGCCAAAATTTGCCTCTGTTGTCGCCCCCTTACAGACCTCACCAAAGGGTCTAAATCCTCTAGGTTAAGAGGGACAAGGAAGCAGAGGAAGCGTTTCAGAGGTTGAAAGAGGTGCTTTGTCAAGGACCAGTGTTAAGTGCCCCTGATTTCAAGGCAGAATTTGTGGTACAAGCAGATGCCTCTAACAGGGGACTGGGAGCTGTACTGTCCCAGATGATTGATGGGGAAGAACATTTGGTGGTATACTTAAGTAGAAAACTGACGGCAGCAGAAAAGAACTACGCCATGTTGAAAGAGCGGGTTCAGTGTAAAGTGGGCACTTGAATTCTTAAGTATATGAGGGCCGCGGAGTTTGGGTGGTCACAGAATTGCCCCTCTAAATGGATGGACAGAAAAGGGGCAAAAATTGCAGGGTGATGAGTGGTTCCTAGCTCTACAGGCATTATAGGGTCTGGTGTAGTAGCAATCGCCCCAGGTTCCCAGCAAGGCATGCAGAGCACTGTGTGTACCATTGCCTGGAAGCACAAGGTGCTCCTCCCTCCATAGGGCGCAGCGGAGGGGGTAATGTATAAGGTGGCCGTGGGAAGGTCCTTGTTGGGGTGTACTTCTGCGAGATTTCGGCTTACACCAGGGGAAAAAAAACAACACAAGCGAGTAGGTAACATGTCACCAAGGTACTGGCTTGGTTGACATAAAGCCAAGTCTTTGTGGCCATTTGCAGTGAAGTGAGTTTCAAAATAAAGTTCAGGACATGATCAAGTCAATTATATCACGTGTTCAGGGGAAACTACTTTGGGAAAAGTATTTTATATATCAAAATACTAATGACTGAAAGTATTTTAAATTCAAATACTAAAGAACTTTAATCTCTGATGTATTTTAGATCTTCTGTACGGGGGTGAGCGGGTATTTTTAAAGGGGTAGTGACCATGGACCACTGGGGCTTGTCCGTCGGAGGGCGTAAACCAAGTGGCATCGGGCATGGGTATTTCAAGAGCTCCTTTGATGGTAAGGTAGGCTGACCCACACAGCCCAGGTGCATACGCTTCACGAAGCAGTCCCAGCAAGTGGCATGCTGGACGAAGCAGAAGAGCAACGCTAGGCACCAACACAGCAATCAGGGACAGAGAACAAAAGAAGACTAGAAGTAAATCTGTTGCAGGTACAAACAAAGACAGGACAAAACAGATGCCAAACAGGAGGATAAGCAAAAGGTAAAGGGAACAATAATAGACAGGACTGCCGACACCAATAACATAGCAGAGGTAAAGTAAACTCAGGCAGAAAACCAAGGCATGACAGGCGGAGGAAACGGGAGAGACAAGGCAAGGATCAATCACAAAGGACACGACCAGCGACACAAAGAGACACATGGGAACCGGACTGCTTCAACAAACAGTATCAGAAAAACAAGCAACAGATACACCAACGAAGAGACAACAAAAAACAACAACATGACACAACAAGGATCAGGCAGTGGTGGTGAGGAGAAGAGGTTATAAACCCACAGGTGGAAGTGGATTGGAGGGGAAGCCCAACCTGCTGACACTGTGGGAATAAAGGAAGGGAAGATGTGGCCGCCGCCTCTATAGAGACAGGGAATCAGGGCAGCGCAGCCAAGCTGGCGGAGACAGCAATCACAGGATGAGTTGAGCAGGCTAAGGAGCGATCACAGCGGACCACTGCAACAGGAACCAGTTAGCGATAGGAAATAGGTACTGACTGCGGTGTCGCTGCAGATGGGGCAGGCATAAAGGACAGGACGTGCGACGGGATTTGGACAGTACCCACCTTTAAGCCCCCTCCTCTCCTCAAATCCAAAAATGGAAATTCACCTAGGTCCTGGGGACCGAACAATAGGGGGGAAACCCCAAAACCAATAAGGCTGCACCAGCCAGTACAGGAGAAATAACTAGGAAATGGAGGTGCACAGGAGGAACAACGGGGCAATAGCAAATGGGAGGGGACCAGGGCGGAGACGTAAGCACGGGACTCAGTAGGCTCAGGGCGGAAGGGACGTTAAGCCACGGGGACTAGAAGGGCTAGGGTCGAGGACGTATAGCCACGGGGATCATAAGGTCAGGGCGAGACCGGTAAAGCCACGGGGATTCAGAAGGTCAGGGCGGTGACGTAAGAACGGGGACTCAGGAGGCTAGGGCGAGCCGTAAGCCACGGGGGGACTCAGATAGGTCAGGGCGGACCGTTAAGCACGGGGGACTCAGAAGGCTCAGGTTGGAGAACGTAAGCCACGGGGATAGAAGGCTCGGCGAGGACCGTAAGCACCGGGGACTAGAAGGTCAGGGGGGCGGGACGACCGTTAAAGCACGGGGGGATCAGGAAGGCTCAGGGCGAGACGTAAGCACGGGAGGATCAGAAGGATCAGGGCGAGGACGTAAGCCACGGGGACTAGAAGGCTCAGGGCGAGACCGGTAAGCCACGGGGACTCAGAAGGTCGGGCGGAGACCGTAAGCAGGGGGAATCTCAGTATGGAATCAGGCGAGACCGGTAAGCCACGGGGTACTCAGGAAGGCTCAGGGCGAGGAGACCGTAAGCCGGGGGGATCAGAAGGCTAGGTTGGCGTGAGAGAGTAAGCCACGGGGGACTCAGAAGGCTCAGGGCAGAGAGACCGTAAAAGCCAAGGGACTCAGAAGGTCTCAGGGCGAGACCGTAATCAGGGGGACTGAAGGCTCGGGCGAGGACCGTAAGCGCCACGGGGATCAGACGGCTCAGATGCGAAGACAGTAAGCACGGCGGACTCAGAAGGTTCAGGGCGAGACCGGTCAGCACGTGGGATCAGAATGATCAGGGCGAGGACGTAAGCCACGGGGATTCAGAAGGCTCCAAGGGCGAGAGTCAGCACGGGGACTCAGAAGGCTCAGGGCGAGGGATCGTAAGCTCGGGGGACTCAGAGGCACAGGGCGAGACCGTAAGCCACTGGGGACTCAGAATGTCAGGGCGGACCGTAAGTCCACGGGGACTCAGAGAGCTCCGGGCGATGATCCGTAAAGCCCGGTGGACTCAGAAGGCTCAGGGCGAAGACCGTAAAGGCCACGGGGAACAGAAGGCTCAGGGCGGAGACGTAAGCACGGGGGACTCTGGAGAGTCAGGGCGAGACGTAAAGCACGGGGTTCAGAAGGTCAGGGCGAGAGACGTAAGCACGGGACTTTCAAGACTGCTCAGGGCGAGACCGTAAGCACGGGGACTAGAAGGTCAGGGGGAGAAGTAAGCCACTGGGACTAGAAGGCTCAGGGCGCGACCGTAAGCCAGGGGAATAGTGGGTCAGGGCGGAGAGACCGTTAAGCCAGGGGATCAGAAGGCTCAGGGCTGAGACGTAAGCCCACGGGAATCACAGAAGGTCAGGGGAGGACCGTAAGCCACGGGGGACTCAGAAGGCTCAGGGCGATGAGGGACCGTAAGCACTGGGATAGAAGGCTCCAGGGCCGAGCGGTAGGAGCCCGGGGATCAGAAGGTCAGGGCGCGACCGTAAGCCGGGGACTCAGAAGGCTCAGGCTGAGACCGTAGCACGGGGAATCAGAAGGTCAGGGCGAGACCGTAAGCAGGGGATCAGACGGCTCAGGGTGTCGAAGACG
Source organism: Phyllomedusa bahiana (assembly GCA_025379985.1). Taxonomy (NCBI): domain Eukaryota; kingdom Metazoa; phylum Chordata; class Amphibia; order Anura; family Hylidae; genus Phyllomedusa; species Phyllomedusa bahiana. Next base: position 4,654 of record JAODAL010038523.1, read on the forward strand.
TAAGCCACGGGGACTTCAGAAGGGCTCAGGGCGAGGAGACCGTAAGCAGGGGGGACTCAGAATGCTAGGGCGAGACCGTAAGCCAGGGGACTAGAAGGCTCAGGGCGAGACGTACAGCACGGGGACAAGAAGGCTCAGGGCGGAGACCGGTAGCACGGGGATAGCAGGTAGGGCGGAGACCGTAAGCACACGGGGACTCAGAAGGCTCAGGCGCGAGGTAAGCACGGGGATTCAGAGGCTCAGGGCGAGAGACGTAAGCAGGGGATAGAAGGTCAGGGCAGAGACCGTAAAGCCACGGGGTCTCAGGAAGGCTAGGGCTGAGGACCGTAAGCCACGGGGACTCAGAAGGCTCAGGGCGGAGACCGTAAGCACGGGGACAAGGAAGGCTCAGGGCGGAGACCGCTTAAGCACGGGGATTCAGAAGGTCAGGGGGAGGACCGTAAGCCACGGGGACTAGAAGGTCAGGGCGGTGGCGAGACGAGTAAGGCACGGGGGATACTCAGTAGGTAGGGCGGAGACCGTAAGCACGGGGATCAGAGGGTCAGGGTGAGACCGTAAGCACGGGGACTCAGAAGGCTCTGTGCGAGGGGAGTAAGCCACGGGACTCAGAGGTCAGGGGCGAGAGTAAGCCAGGGGACTCAGGATAGGCTCAGGGCGAGGGACGTAAGCCGCCGGGGATCAAGAAGGCTCAGGGCGTGGACCGTAGCCACGGGGACTCAGAAGGCTCAGGGCGAGACCGTAAGCACGGTGAACTCAGAAGGCTCAGGGCGGGAGGACGTAAGCACGGGGATCAGAAGGCTCAGGGCGAAGACCGTAAGCCACGGGGACTGAAGGCTAGGGGCGAGCAGTAAGCACGGGGATCAGATAGGCTCAGGGCGAGTACGTAAGCCGGGGGGACTCCAGAAGGTCTGGGCGAGGACCGTAAGCGTCGGGGATCAGAGCTGGGTAGTGGCCAGCAGTCCTCAAACAACCAAAAGCCTGCAAAAAAGAAAAAAACTCCCACACAATAAGAGCACAGCCCGAACAAGACTGAACCATGGACCAAAAAACAGAGGGCAAAAGTCAGCGGAGTCATGGGCTGATCTACTGAAACGGTTGCTGAGCGGTAAAGCGGGGTAGTGGGGAACCCATGGACACTTGGGTTTGCTCGAACTTAGGGTGTAACCAAGTGCCATCAGGGATGGGTATCTTCACTGAGCCTTGATTGGTAAAGGTTGGCTCACCCCACACCCACCAGGTGCTTACTCAGAGCAGTCCAGCAGTGGCGCTGACAGGACAGGCAGAATGCCAAAGCTAGGCACCAACAGAAAAGGGACAGAGACCAAAGCCGACTGAAGTAAATATGTGCAGGTACAAACAAAGAAGACAAACACAGATGCCAAACAGGAGGTAAGCAAAAGGTAAGAGGAAACAATAAAATAGACAGACTGAGACACCAAGAACAAAGAAGAGATGTAAGTAAATCAGGCAAGAAACCAAGGCATGACCAGGGCATGAACCGGGCACGAGAAAAGGGCTAGGAAATCAACAAAGACACAGACAGAGACACAAAGGAGACCACATGGGCAACGGACTGCTAACAAACCAGATCAGATAACACAGCAACAGATTTACAAGAGACAACAAAACAACAACATGACACACAAAGGATCAGGCAGTGGCTGTGAGGAGAAGCAGGCTTATAAAACCCACAGGTGGAAGGGGATTGGGCAGGGGACGCCAACTGCTGCTACACGTCGGGAATAAAGGAAGGCGATCGATGTGGCCGCCGCCCTCTATAGAGACGGGAATCTAGGGCAGCAGCCCAGATTGGAGAGCAGCAATCACGGTGAGTAAGAGAGGCTAAGGAGCGCTCACAGCGACACGCAATCAGCAACGATCTGCGATAGGAACATAGGTACGACTGCGGTTCGCAGCAGAGGCCGCAGCATAAGGACAGGAACGTGGCACGGACCGTGACAAATACAAATACTAAATACTACTTCAAAAGTATTTTCCAAATACTAAAATACTTGAAAAATGTAAACAAATATTTAATAAAACAAAAAATGGATCATGGGTCCTTTAGCCACTAGGATTAGCATTACCTGCATATATGTCAGTGGCCAAGGATTTCATTGTGTCGATCCTATAGGAAGATGTCTGTCACATGGAGGAGAGGATGTCTTCAAGTAAAGACGAAACATACGGTACTTCTTTAGTTATATGCTTAATTAATGTCAGGCACTTTGGGGATATTAATTTTAGTGTCAGTAACTCATGTGCTTCTCATTAATGCAGTTAAACCCCATCATGTCCCTCATATTAAACCTGTGTGCCCTTATATAAGGGTTACTAATATAGTGAGACACCCATGGGTGGTACTAATAATGGAACTTAATTATAAAGATACCTAAATTATTACATCCATGTTTCTCACATTATCAGTAACTTTTATTTGAGGCACAAGCGGGGTTAATGTGAGGGACATGATGGGGTTAACTGCTATTACTATTATGAAGCACATGGAGTTACTAAGCTGTAAATGTGGATTTTTTACAATGCGCAGTTTTTTCTATCCGCAATGGTGGATTTCCCCCTCTGTTATACTGAGAAATACGTTTTCAGTTTTTTGTGGTAATATTGGGGCTCACGATTACTCTTGGGTGGCTTATACTGAGTATATACGAAATTTTACGGAATGGATTAGCGATCGGGATGATTAAACCGAAAAAATTAATACGTTCACTACAAGGCGGGATTGTGTTGTGGAAGCGCTGGATTTTCCCTCCTCTCGTCGCACTCGCACGAAATACGAGAAACGAGAGTGATGTCGTGACTCGCGTGTTGTTTCTTTTTTTAAGTGCGGTTTGGGCGGGATATTTAAATACAAACATTTGTTTTGAATTTAGAAAGTAATTAAAATAATTGAAAATACTTCCTAAAAGTATTTTATTTACAAATACAAAATACTGAAAGAAAAAAAAGTAATTTTGATTACAAAATACAAATTCCTGACGAGTATTTTAAATACTATTTTAATTACTTGTATTTTAAATACTCCAGAACACTGATTATAATGAATATTTAACTTGTAAAACTTCTGTATTAGTGCAGTGCATGCAGTAATTGGCGGTCCCATAGCGCCTCTCTACTGTACAGTGCGGTACTACTGTTTTGTATCCTTTTAATTGTGCCTGGACTGCGCAGCTCCTTTGAATAGATAGATGAGGGCCTAATTTTCTTTTTTTCTGGTACATTGCGCAATACATGACACAAAGATGCTCCTATTATCATCATAAAAAGTGATTTCCAGCTTCTGATTGTTACATGTAAAGACCTACTTTATCTTTATTAGTTATCTTTATAACTTTCTTTAATCTTCATGTTGCGTTATGTTGACATTTTGGGGTCCAGAACCAATTATCAGTTTCCCATAGAGTTTTGGTGTAAAATCTGCAGGTTTCACAGTTGTAATGCTTGTCCCAGAACCAATTAATATTGTTAAGAGTTTAATGTATAGAAGATCAGCTCCAGGTACAGGGCCTAGTTACATTTACAACCTATATGTACTCTTTAGTTAACCCCTTCCCGCAAATGGACGTATTGCATACCCCTAGCGAATTGCGCGGGCTTGCGGGGCGTGCGCGGCAGGATCGCAACATGGGGAGCACCAGCGGGGGTAATTTTAGGGCATGGTATTAACCCGCGGCGGAGTGTGCTTCCAGCGGGCTGATTTCGCTTATGACACGAGCTGTCATGGTGCGATAAAGAGCCGCAGGGAGGAAGAGTGAGCTCCTCTGCCTGGTCCGGCTGCTGCGCACTGTAGTGCGGCATTCGATCGCCTGTTCTGATGATCCAGGAAAGTGAACGGCACTTTGGGGTACTCTGTGATGTCACCATGTCCCACAATGCATTGTGGGCATGGTGACGGCGTTGTCATGGCGCAGTAACTGTATGGTTACTGTGCACTGAGTCTGCATTCTAACCGTAATTGATAATGCTGTTAGAAGAAAAAGTGAAAAAAAAAGTGAAAAAAACAAAAAAAAGTAAAAATAAATGTCCAAAATTGAAAAAAAAAAATGTAAAACACAAACAAAAAAATAAAATAAAATAAACGTACACCGCCTTTTCCCTTTACAAAGCCAATGCTCCAATAAAGATCTTAAATATAATAAAGTAACCATATTTGGTTATTGCCGGTGCGTAACGACCCACGCTCTATAAATCTGTCATGTTAAATTACCCGTTATGGTGAACGCATTGTAAAAAGACAAAAACAAAAAAAACAGTCACGACTTGCGATTTTGATGTACATCTTTAGCATCAGAAAATGGAATAAAGTGGGGAGTGATCAATAACTCATATAAACACAAAGTTATACCATTAAAACTCAGTTCATCCCGCAATAAAAGTCCTACAAGTTTTGTCTACGGAAAATAAAAGTTATGGCTTTCAGAGACAGCGATACATAAAAATAAATATAATTATAACACCATAAAAAACACTTTTTTTTTTTTTTTCTTTTAAAGTGCTTCAAATTTTTAATAAAAATATATTAAATTTAGGGTATCGCGTAATGTATTCTACCCAGAGGAGTAACGCTATGGTCATGGGATATGCACGGTGAGCGCGTTAAAAATAAAAATAAAAAACACTATGGGATTGCAGTAGTATTTTTTTTGCTTCCAAAGAAAAAGATTTAAAAACTGATGGAAAAAGTTTGTTCCCCCAAATATGCTACCAATAAAAACGTCAACTCTTCCTACAAAAAACAAGCCTACACAGTGTCGAACAGAAATAAAAAATGTTATGGCTCTCAGGACTATGGCGTGCAAAAAACGTGTTTTTTTTTGAATAACAGTCGTTTTTATTGTGTATAAAGCAGAAAAACTATATAAAATTACTCATATATGCTGGTATCACTGTATCACTGTAATCGTATTGACCTGCTGAGTAATACTAGTAATACTAATATGTCAGTGTCAGTGTCTCATAACTGCACGGTGACCGCTGTTAAAAATAAAAGTGGCATATGCCACTAATGGTTTACATAATCAAAACGGAAATCTACACAAAAAACAAGCCATAATCAGTAAGTATACAGAAAATGAATAAGTTATGGCTATCCGAAAAGGACAAATAAAACCGCATTTTTTATAGACATATTCTTTTGTGTCAAAGTAAAAAAACCTATATAAAATCCAATCTCATGCAATTGTACTGTCCCCCATAGTACTAGATCTTCTGTCCTTTATACTGCACGGGAACGCTATGTAAAATTTTGAAGCCCAAAAAAACAATGACGGAATTGCGTTTTTCCCCTCATTTTCGATAGACTTTGTAACACTGTGCACCAAAATGTACATATAACACCTAGGATGAGATTATGAGCGTGCTGAATCCAAAATGGGGTGGAACTTTCTTGTAAGGTTTCACCTGTTCTGGTACTTTGGGGCTTTGTAAATGCGAATGGCCACCACAAATTCTGGCTCGTTCCAAACAGCCAAATAGCGCTCCCTCCCTTGTAGGCCTGCCATGCGCGCCCAAACAGCAGCTATTACACCCTCATGTTAGGGCTTTTCTAGCCGAACTTGGAAGAAATTGGTAACAGGTTATGGCGGTGCTTTTTTACCTGGATACCTTGTAAATAAAAATTAAACATTTTCAGCTAAAATTGCGGATATTTGGAAAAAAAAAATGTTTTATTTTCACAGCCTAACGCTAAAAAATCTTGTGACACACATGTGGGGTCGATATGCTCATCACCCTGGATGTATTCCTTAGGGGTGTAGTTACCATAAAATATGGGGGTATTTTTAGGGGAGTTTAGATTAAAGTTTTAGATTAGGTGTCCGAAAACCTGAAATGGCCCTCAATAAAATTGTAATTTGAAAATGAGACCCAGAGTTCAGTAGGTGCTCCTCTAATCTGGGGTTTGTGGTTGAGCAAATATGCATAGGGAACATATTGGTATCTTGAAAGGTAAGAATCTGGGGATTCAATATTAAGTTGTATTTCCATTGATACATTTACGTATTTCTTGTGAAACCAGTTATGCTTTATTTGTGAAACACTAATGGGGTTAATAAACTTCCTAAATGCAGAGTTTTGAATAATTTAAGGGTTCTGTAGTTTCTTAGTGAGGTCATTTATGAGGGGTATTAACCATACGGTCAATCAAAGTCACGTTAGAACTGGTCCTGGTCCCTAAACATGTATATTGCAATTTTGTTTAAAAATTTTAAAATTTATTACTAAAATTTCTAAGCCCTAATATCGTAAAAAAAAAAATGACCTTTAAACAAAATGATGCCAATTACAGCAAGAAATATGGTAGATGCTACGTTATAAACTATTTTGTAGTGGAATAAAAATCTCTAGTCCTAATGAGAAATTTTTGAAGTTTCAAAATGGTACATTTTCAAATTTCACGATTTTTTGATATTTTTTCACAATATAAACACAGATTTTTTTGCCAAAATTTCTTATATCTTATAGCACCATGTGTCTCAGGAAAACAATCTCAGAAAATCAATGGATAGGTTAAAGTGTCAAAAAGTTATTCTCAACATAAGTGACACATGACAGGTTTCAAAAATGGAGCTCTGTCAGAGAGGCCAAAACTGGCTCCGGCGGTAAGGGGTTAAGCACCTGTCTCAAGACCTGTCGATATCATCATATTTGTTTTACAGTACAGTCAATTTTAGGTTTAAGAGGTTGCCACACTTGAAGTGCGACCACCAGTGTCTCATAACTGAGTTTAACATGGAATTTTAATGGCAATGTTACACAATACCACATGGGATAAATATAACCATACGTTTATACTTCACAGTATGTTCTAAACGATTATGATTAATCTTTGTGACAGAGTTGTCCTCATAGAGGACAGGTGATTTCTGGCCACACACCAGGATTCCCTGTTGATACACATGGGATGTTCATCCTGCTGTCCAATAGGGAACATAATGGCTCTGAAGTGATTGTCATTGCTCCTCGCTGAGATCCCACTGCTGCAAAACACTTTAAAATGTATTTTAAGCTAAAAAATCAGTTTCCAGTAAAGGACACATTGTGCGTTGCAGAGAATATGAGGGAGGGTATGTGTTTGTCATTGCAAAAGGCAGAAAGAAGGAAGTGGTGCAGAGTGAGCAGGAATTAATCTTATACGTTGAGATCAGACATGGCCCAGTTTTATTTAACAAAAAAATGATGAAGCAGCTAGAGTAATGAGACAGAAAGAAAAGAGCTGAATCGAGAAATCAGGAATCATTAAGGTTTGAGCTATGCAGTTTCCCGTAAGCGTTGGGGACTAATTGCTTAGGAGTATCAAGAGGTGGCAGCTCACTGCTTGGTGTGAGCTTGTGCCAAGAATGAAATGGAAAAACAAATGGATTAAGAGGAGTCCTAGTGGTTTGACTGGCAGCAGGAGGGTTATATCTCTGGGTCTCTATTTAACGTTCTAGGGTTTGGTACAGCTGACAGGGATACTATTGCCTTGAGACTGAAATATATCTTTTTCACAGATACATTTTCTTCGTAGATGCTTCAAAATTATTTTGTACCACTTTTTTGCCCAACTTGTATGGAAAATAAAAGTGATGGAAAAAAACAAAGCCCAGAAAAATACAATTCTACTTTAAGTAGCCAGATTGTGCTTTGCCTATCACACTTCATATCTGCTACACAAAGTAGTTTGTGCTACTGCTTTTTCAAGGTGTATCTTCAAAAATACCCGTCGTCTTCACTTATGGTGGATACTGCCCCAGAGGATAGCAAAGGGGAGAAAGTCTGAGTAAGCAACTGGCATGGTACGGAGTTCGGGGCATATCTCCTTAGGTGCCAGCATTAGTGGAGGGGGCAGGTAAAGTTGTCGTGTTTGGAAAATTAGGGATCCCTCTTAGTGTAGGTTTTGGGGTAGTAGTTGCTGTGGGGGGTTTACCCAGATGTTAGTAAGTAGTTGTGCAGTTGCTTAAACACACACTCACAAAGGCAATGTAAATGATAAAAATATTCCAGTCTTTACTGAAGATACGTAATTTCCTAACAGCAAAATAACAGGAACACAGTTCTCATAAATAATTGTCTAAATCCATATGAAAGTATTCAGCAGGATGATGAGAAGTCAAGAGCCCTTACAATGCAGATGGTATGGTAACTGATGAGAGAGTTAGTATGTTTCTCCTTGTGATAGACGCTTGAAATGCCTCCAATATATAATAGTCGTCTAATCATCATTCTCATATTGAGACGGGTGTCAGGGCTTGGTGATCTCTGATAGCCAATGACTGACTTTAGTATTTTGTGCGGGACCTTGAGTGAGTCCATACAGGTGGGGCTTTCCTCTTTTAGTACACTCTAAGGCCTGTTCACTGCGGGTGTTGGTACGGGGGTCAAGCAAGGGGGCAAAGCACTCGTGCAACAGCCGTCCGCGCACCACCCGTGGCGACACCCACATTGACAGGAGAGGAATCCATGTAAATAAACTAGGTCGGTTGGACGCGTTTGGGGCGGAAACTGAGTCTGAATGGGCCAAACCGCGGCAAATCCATCGTGTGACATGCCCTAACGCAGAACTGAGATCGTCTCTCTCCAATTTCAGAAAAGTTTTCTTATTCTAGGTCAACTGTTCTTCTATTGCTCCCCTGCACATCTTGTCACTTTGTTCTAAACATGTCACTCTTCTAGTCTCCTTGCTACCCCTTGTCCAATCGGGAGCTAACATGTGATGTGTGTGGTGTATTGTGGGGTAAAAAACGTAACCCTTGCTGGCACAGTGGTTGATACAATACTTTCTTAAAGATTCATAACATTAAATTTACACACTATACATAAATGATACATAATACACTGCAGTGAGAATGCATTCCTAACTCCACCTTACAATATGCAATACCCACTACTGGAATATTACAACATTGTAAGAAAGTTGCTTGAATCTGAAACACCCCATCACTCCCTAACAGTTAACAGTGTACAAGTTTATTTTTTTTTTTTTACTATTCTATAACATTTATAGTCGAGAAAATTAAATATAAATAATTTTATGAGAATGCAATATTATTCTCAAACATCCAGTTCGAATGACATTACAGTATTAGTCCTGCTTTTGGAATAGGTAGACATACTTTCTGTATGCTTTTAAATCTTTAAAGGGGTTTTACCATGATGTAGAATCCCCAGCATGACCTTCACAGGTAGTGGAGCCAGCCATGCATGATGTGAAGATTGGAGGTGGTGCTTGGCAGCGTTCCTATTAATTTACTTGCAGGAGCTCCGAATATAGCAAGAGGTGTTGTGTCAATAGTTTGAAAGCTCCCATAGAAGTGAATTGAGAGAATGGCCGAAAGTGCCGCCCTGCTCGTTCACATGCATGGCCAACTCTCTGTGAAAGGCCAATGCTGGAGATTTTAAATTGGGGTAAAACCCCTTTAAGTTACTGGGCTAAAAAAATTGGTATTAAGATATTGATCTTCTGATCTACTTCCTAACCTCTCTCTCACGACTGTGAGTGGCAACCACACGGGCACAGATCTCATTTGTGCTTTCCTGCCCAGACAGTTTCACTACTCTCCTTTTCTTCCTGCATCCTCTGCAGGTTGCCAGCATAGCATACCACTCCATAAGTGTGTGCACGTCAGCTCTGTGAGATTTAAAGGGCTAGCATGCCCTTTAGTTAATTGCCGGGCGCTGACCCTATATCATGTATTTGCTCCCTCCTCTCCCTGCCAGATCTTTGGTGTTTGTGCTCAAGAGAAAGCTTGTGTTATTTCTGTGATTCTGTCCTTGTCATGTACCAGTTCTCCTGCCTGTTTCCTCCAACTATGAAGCCTGTCACCTGTTCTGACCTCTCTGCCTGTCCCTGACAATACTATTGTCTATGATTCTGTGCCATGCACATTCCAGCCACCACCACAAGCAAGTCACATCAGAGGTAACAACCTGCAAGTCCCCGTTGCACAAATCCAACCGGCCTTGCGGCGGGCTCTGGTGAAAACCAAGAGTCTCCTTACACCCCGCTGCCTTATGTGCTTTACACCACCACTTGTAGTGATCCAGTAAATACACACCTGACAATGGATTCCGCTACAGTGCCTCGACCAGACATTCAAGACATCACGACTGTTGTGGCCCAGCAAAGTCAGCATATTGACCAACTGGTGACCATGATGCAGAACCTCGCTGCTCCTCTTCCTTTCTTCCTTTGGCCACACCTGCACCACCACTCGTGGCACGTACATCTGCTATGGCTCATGTGATGGCCCTACATTGCACCTATCCCTCCTCTGAATCTGAAGACCTGCAGAGGGTTCATCAGCCAATTTTGCATTCATATAGAGATGATAATACACCAGTTTCCATCAGAGCGAGCCAAAGTGGCATTTTTCATGATCCTCCTGTCCACCGAAGCTTTAGCCTGGGCTACTCCTCATCTGGAACCGGGGGGACCCTGTGCATCTTCTGCTGCGGCTGCTCTGCCTACATCAGGGTGACTCTATAGTAGGATAATACATGGTGTAATTCTGCATGCTCTCGTCTGAGTTTGATTAGAACAACAAGAGCCTACTTGCAACCTTCGGGCAAGAGATCTCTCTTCCTCTTTGGATGAGCGTATCCATTTAGCGACCAGAATAGATGTACGATTTGATGAGAGACGATAAGAGCTCCACCAGCAATGTGAATCTGCCCAGGCACACCAATTTCCCCATCTTGGTGTTCCAAAGGCCTCTGCTGCCTCCACTAATGGTGTCTCTAGATGAACCCATGCAAGTTGAAAGAGCACACCTGACCATGGAAGAATACGCCCGTCGATGCCAGCAGAACCTCTCCCTCTACTATGGTAGCTCCAAGCACTTCTGTAAGGAGTGTCTGCTGTGTCTGGAAAACTTCTGCACCTAGGCTTTGTGGGAAAGGTGTCCTTAAGTGTAAATACTACCTCTCCACATTTGTACATGGTGGTCCTTCTAAATTCCTACTCTGGTACCATTTTCCAATCCGCAGCCCTCTTGGTTTCTGGATTGAATGGGAATTTCATTAATGAATCATTGATCTCGCAATTTCTTATCTTTGTGATTCGCCTGGACAAACCTTTGCTTATCTCATCTACAAATGGTGAATGCTTGAGAGACTCCATTTAGTTTCACACTGACCCTCTGAACCTTCAAGAGGGGGCATTACATAAGGAGAAGATTGTGTTCCATATCTTGCCCCGTTCTTCCTCTGCACTTCTACTGGAACTTTCATAGCTGCAGCCCCATGTTCCTGTGCTCAACTGGCAAATGGGTGAAATTACATGTTGGGGACCAGACTGCCACTCTTGTTGCCTTAAGGCACCTTATTGTACGTAACCCTTCTCCAATGACGTTTTTCACTCCACTGCTGGGTCTACTATCAAGATTTTGCTGATGTTTTTTCAGAAACCCCACTGCCACATCAGGCCTATGGCTGTCCTATAGACCTCCTGCACAAGGTAGAGTCTACTTTACCTATTGTCTGTGCCTGAGACCCAAGCCATGTCAGCCTATATCAGTAAACCTACAGAAAGGCTTAATCTGCAAGTTCTCCTTTCTATCCGGAACCGGATTCTTTTTGTGGAAAAGAAAGATGGTTCTCTTCACCCCTGCATTGACTATCGGGGTCTCAACAGATAACTGTTAAAAAAACGGTATCTGTTGACCCTGACCTCCGAGCTCTTTGACTGTCTTCAGGGGGAAAGATCTTTACTATACTTGACTTGTGGGGAACCTACAATTTGATTTGCAAATGAGGAGATGATGAATGGTATACCAACTTCAATGCCGGTGATGGACATTTTGCGTATCTGGTGATGGTGCTCGGCCTATGCAAAACTTCTGTCATTTTCCAGGACTTCATCAAGAAATATTCAGAGACCTTCTAAACATTTTTATCATCATATATCTTGATATTGATCTTCTTGTCTGACCTTGAATGTTATCGTGGCCACCTTAAGGTTCTAAGATGCTAACAAAGCAACCAGCTGTATGTCAAGCTTGAAAAATTCATAATTGAACAGAATGCATGAGGTAGAGTTTGTCTATTGTCTGTGCCTGACAATTGACAGATCCTTCCTTGGGTACATCGTCTCTAACAAAGGCCTACAAATGGATCCTGCCAAATTAATTGCCATCCTGCAATGGGCTTCATGCCATACAACCCTTCTTGGGATTTGCAAACTATTACCAACAATTCATTCCTCCCTTCTATAATTTGCTTGCGCCTATAGTAGTGATTACCAAGAAGAACGGTAAAAATAAGCTCTGGCTGCTAGAGATGGAATAGGCATTTTCCCATCTCCATTTGCCATCTGCACCTATCTCGTCTTGTCCAGATCCAGAAAAAACATTCTTCATGGAGGTAGATGCCTCATCTGTGGGAGCTGGAGTGGACTTCCAATGGCAAAACCATCACTTTGTGTTTTCTTCTTTAAGACTTTCTCCCCTGATGAAAGAAATCACAGTATTGGAGATCGCAAATTGCTGGCCATTAAGTTGGCATTAGAAGAATTACGCCATCTGCTGGGAAGGGCTCGTCACCTAGTTAACATACATATGGACCTCAAGAACCTCCGTTATCTGCAAACAGCACAGCACTTGAACCTGTGAGAAGCTAGATGCTTCCTCTTCTTCTCTTGTTTTGACTTCTTGTTACATTTGAAACCGGCAGACAATAATATCAAAGCTGATGCTCTCTCTTCTGCTTCTGATACTGTGGGTTCTGACTCTGCTCCTCAGTATATCGTTCCTCTTGAATGTCTTATTTCTGCAGCTCCCATTGACCACAAAAATGTTATACCAGGAAAGACCTTTGTACATCCTGCTTTAAGGATGAGAATGTTGAAATGGGGACATTGTTCTATGATTGCCAGTCATTCCGGAATCTGAAGATCTTTATCACTTATGTCTCATAGTTATTGGTGACTAGTGTTGAGCGATTACGTTGACCATCGACAAGATAGTCGATAGTGGAGCAGGTCCAATTAAATGATCGATAACCATTTATAGTCCATTGGAGAGCAAAACAACACGCTTCATTCTTAACACCCCAACAGGCTGGGAAGCTGGAATTAACATCCACTAACAGTCAAATGGAAACATTCTACATTGTAGGCAACACACTTAGGTTATAAAAGCCACAGAAAAAAAACACACAACATTCAACTAATCCCGGTCCATGTACCAACAGCATGACCCTTAAACCTTCATCACCCACAAATTAAAAAGTGCCAGAAGGCAGTATGATTTGAAAACCACCATTTTACTTGAACTGGACATTGAATATCCTTGTTCTGAGAACGCAGAAGCATAAACCCCAAACCTGCAATGACCACAGATTAAAAAGTGCCGGAAAAAGGAGTCCTTTCAACCACCATTTTAGTTTGAACTGGACATTGAGTATATCTGTCCTGTACCGGCAGAATGACATTAAACCTTCTGACCCACAGATTCAAAAGTGCCGCCGGGAAAGAGTCCTTTCAACCACCATTTTATTTTGAACTGTGACATTGAATACCTGTCCTGGCCACAGCATGAGCCCCAAACCTGCAGGACCCCAGATTAAAAAGTGCCAACAGAAAAAGGAGTCCTTTTTCAACCACATTTAGTTGAACCTGACAAAATGACTAACTTCCTGTACCGCAGAATGACCATTAACCAGTCCTGACCGACAGATTCAAAAAGTGCCCCCCGTAAAAGAGTCTTCAAACACTCCATTTTAGTTGAAACTGACATTGACTATACCTGTCCGGGCCCCAGTCATTAGCCCCAAACCTAGCATGACCGCCAGATTAACAAAGTGCCGGAATAAAGGAGATCTTTCAACCACCATTGTAGTTGAACTGGAACATTGACAAAATCTGTCCTGTACCGCAGAATGACCATTAAACCAGTCCTGACCCACAGATTCAAAAGTGCTGGAAAGCGAGTCTTTCACCACCATACACTAGTTGAACTGACATTGACTTAACCTGTCAATGTAACCGCAGTATGACCATTAAACCTGTTCCTGACCCCAAATTAAAAAGTGCGCTGGGAAAAGGAGTCTTTCAACCAACCATTTTAAGTTGAACTGGACATTAAACTATATCTGTCCTGTACCGCAGAAGTGACCATAAAACCTGTCTACCCCCACAGAATAAAAAGTTCCGGAAAAGAGTCTTTTCAACCACCATTTTAGTTTCTACTGGACATATACTGTCCCTGTCCCGGTAGAGCTTTGCCCCTCCGTAAGATGCGGACCAATTGTGAGTCTTCACTTGGAATACTGGTGGGTTAATCGCTCGCTGTATTCACCAGGGCCCTTTTTCTTGCATTCTTTTTCTTATTTACTCCAACGTGCTGGAGGAAATTGTCTCTGTACTTGTTTCTCTGTCCATGCTCCATACTCCATGTCCTCTGAATAACCTACATCTGGTCAGTTTTCCTGTACCTCCCTTGTACGAATTCAGAGGAATTTTTAACAAGCAAATTTTGTACATGCAAACACCTCTATGTGCGAGACGAGCCAGCTCGGCCATTCGTCCATTTTGGATACCCAGAAGTCTATTGGGTACGGAACACATACATAAACATCGGTGTTGAGACTCAGGTAGTCATGCACCATGATTAGTGTTGAGCGATTACGTTGGCTATCGACATCGGGCGATAGTCGATAGTCCGGCCACCATCGATAAGTTTTTTTCTATAGTGAGCAGGCATTATGAGCGATGACGCGATTAAAAGTCTATGGGAGAGCAACAACACCTTCATCTACACCAAACAGGCCTGTAGAAGCAGAATTAAACAGCCACAACAGTCAAATGGATACGTGCTACAACATCTTAGGCTACACACTTTAGGTTATAAAAGCCAACAGAAAAAAAAACACACACCATTCACATATCCTGTCTGTACCACAGCATGACCCTTAAACCTGCATCACCCACAAAATTGAAAAAAGTGCCAGAAGGCCAGTATGATTTAGAGACCATCATCTTCCTTGAAACTGGAGATTGATATACCCTGTCCCGGAACGCATAGCATGAAGCCCGACCCCAAACCTGCATGACCCCCACCTTTAAAAGTGCCGGAAAAAGTAGTCCTTTTCAACCACCATTTTTAGTTTCACCTGGACATTGACTAATGCCTGGTCCCTGTGCCCACGACATGAAGCCCCAAACCTGCATGATCCCCACATTTAAAAAGAGCCGGAAAAGGAGTCTTTCAACCACCATTTTAGTTTCACTGGACGATTTGCTATACCTGTCCTTGGCCACAGCATGTGCCCCAAACCTGCAATGACCCCCCGCATTTTAAAAGTGCCTGAAAAAGGAGTCTTTCATTCACCATTTTATATCATCACTGGAACACGTTGACTATACCTGTCCAGGCCACAGCATGAGCCCCAACCTGCATGACCCCCACAATTTAAAAAGTGCCGGAAAAAGGAGATCTTTCAACCACCATTTTATTTTCAATGTGGACATTGACTATACCTGTCCTGGGCCACAAGCATTAGCCCCAAACCTCATGACCCCCACATTTAAAAGTGGGCCGGAAATAAGGAGTCTTTCAACCTACCATTTTAGTTCACTGGACATTGACTATCCAGTCCTGGGCCACAGCATGACCCAGGGGGGGGGGGCCGGAGTTTACAGTGTGGTGCGTGAGAGCACCATGCTCGCGTCAGTCATCAATTAAACACGCAGGTTTAAAATGCCCATGATGACCGCAGCACAACGAAAACTTTGTGCTGTATAAGAGTGGCATGGGAGCGGAGTTTGAGAACTCCAGGCCTTCCTCAGTACACATCAATACCGGGGTAGCACTTGCTTCTCCGTAATAGTGCGGACCAATTTGAAGCTTCCACTTGGGAAATACTGGTGTTAACGCTCTGTTTACACCCAGTGCCCTTTCTATCTTGGCATTCTTTTCTCATTTTACTCAACGTGCTTGGAGGAAATGGTCTCTGTACTTTTTCTCTGTCTGTTGCTCCATATTGCCATGTCCCTCTGAAAAACCTACATCTGGTCCAAGATTTTCCTGTACCTCCCTTGTACAATTACAGAGGAATTATTTTAACAGCTATTTTGTACATGCAAAGTTTTTTAGTACTTTAATTCTCGAAACACATTAAAAATAGGAATGTAATCCACCATGTCTTTGTTTTCTCTTTTTTTAATTGTATAAAATGGTTGTCCCTCAATAAAGGATTGATAGCTATGTTAAAGAATCATGCCAAAAACAAGTCCATTTTTTGTAATATGTGCCCATTAACAGTGTCCAACCCTTTCCTGTTTTCTGGACAGCACCATCATCCCTTGGCCACTCTTGACCATTGGGAAGAACAAATGTCTGTTAAGAAACCAACTTTTTTAAGAATTAGGACGCTGTAGTAATAGCTGCATGTCACAGCAAAATGCCCCCAAATATTCAAAACATGACCCATGAGCCACTGTTGTCAATTGTGAAGAACAAATGTCTATTAGACTCAACATTTTTTAGAATAGGACACTGTATATTGCTGCATTTCAAGCAGCAAAGACCCAAAAAATTTTATATAAATGACTTCTCAGGCCACTGGTAAAAATTGTGAATGAGAAATGCGGCCACTTTAAAGCCACATTTCTGTTCCTCAAGACCATGATTATAAGCTTTATCTCACAAGCAACATGACCCCAAAAAATTATAATAATGACTTCACACCAGCCACTGTTAAAAATTGTGAAGGAGAAATGCCACTTAGAAGCCACATTTCTGTTCCCAAGGTACCATGATTATTGCAGTATCTCACAGCAACATGACCCCAAAAAAATTATAAAAATGACTTCTTTCTCAGCCACTGTTAAAAATTGTGAGTGCCAACATGACTCCAAAACATTGACAAATGTGAAAAATTCTAAAGATGAAGTTGAGTAAATGGAATATGGTTTGTCATGAAACTATGTGTCCATTTTTAGTCTCCTCACAGCAAAACCAGCAAAATGAACTGTATGGGAATTGAGAATAAAAATTGCAGTAGAAGAAATGATCATTTATAAAAATAAGTTTTTTCAAGAGGACCATATCTGTTTGGATGAGGAATGTGAAGTAACCAGCAACTAAACGTTGACCTCGGCAATTGGGGCCCAAAACATCATTCAGAGATCCATGCCTGATTCATCTTGATGAAAGTCAAATGTCCCCACAATTATCTGTGGAAAGCTGGATGCGTTGGTCTGTAATGACTCCTCCGGCTGTGCAGAAGGTACCCGCTCAGGATATGATGCTGGCTGCTGGGCAGGACAACACCTTCTATGGCGATTCGAGCCCCACTCGGACCATTCGTCATTTTTGGAAACCCAGACAGTATAATGGGTCCGGAACACAATACAAAAACATCCGTGTTTGAGATGCAGATAGTCGTGCACCATGATCATAAGAGCTGGCTCAGGTGTTGTTACTGTGGCCGAGCATGTGCATGCGTTGGTGAGTGGATAAATAAAGATGCAGAGGTCCACCCATTAGGCTTCTGCCACCTAGCTGCTGCTGCTGCTGCCGCTGCTGGCCGGCTACGACGACTACTTTTGGCAACTCTAATACTGCTGTTCACGTCGCTGCTTTGTTACCAACCGTACATTTGAAGATCGTGAAGCAGACGCAACAGAATGTCTCCATTTCATCAATCAGCAAGGTCCTCCATTTCCTGCATTTTACTCTCTATTTGGGTGGTTGGAAGGAAAGTGCTGAGTTTTGGTTTGTTTTGGGGATCCAGGAGGGTGGCCACACCAGTACTGTTTGTCTACATTTTGATGCCTTAATGAGAAGTATCATGTTGGAGGAAATGAGCATCCCAAGCACATACATGGTGAAGAGTTGGAGCCCTTGAGTTCCCAAGCCTCTTGGTAGAGGGGCACTAGCAAACTCATCTTCCCACTGCCTCAAATTCACTGCCAACCTCTTTCCAAGGCAGACTTCGGTGTCTATGAATACCTCCTCCTCCCTTCGCTTCCCCTCTGACCAACGTCTTCAAACACAGCCCAGACTTGCCTCAGATGATGCAACCCTGAGAGCTGCAGGTGCCCCCCTCTGCACTAGCTCGGACCCTTAACCACTCCTAATGAAACCGAGATAAAATTGAGAAACTGTCGGGCCTGTGGATTTGCTGAGAGAAAGGCTCCGTGTCCCTGCATCTGTGTCCCCGTCTCCTCCTCCGTCGCCGGCTGGACCTGATGTTTCCAGAGTTGTCCAACCGACTCCAGCTTTCCAGAACAAGATCACCACAAAGGCTCATGCTGACACAGGGCATCATCCGCACTGACCATTTTGTGGCTTCTCAAACTAAACTGAGGCAAGGATGGTGCAGAGCACTACACCTTGCCTGCACCACTCTCTGAGGCTCACACCCACGAGGTCCGCACCGCTGCTTGTCAGGCATTGTCTCTATCGTACTGCGTAATGGCATATTGCGCTGCTCCCACAATTTCCTGGAGCATGTGGAGAGGGTGGAATTCAGTGTGTTGCCACGTCAACAATGAGACGGTTGATGTGGGGAGGCACCCGAGCTGACGCGCAACGCACCAGGCGGATGAAGAGCAGGTGCGAACTGCGGAAGTGCGTAACTCAGACCTCGAGCCATCTTCAGCAGGCAGTTCAACACCGGGGTAGCTCATTAGAAATTTCTGGACGACAATGTTCCAATGACATGTGGCTCAGGCAAGGGATGTGCTCCAGCCTACAGATTTAAGGGCGGCCAGCAGATTTCGCCCTGTTATCGCAACACCAACCTTGCCTGCAGCAAGGTTTCTTGGCACCCAGCCAGCGCTCGGTCTCGTGCGGAGAGCCTTCCCACAGGCTCTGACCTGTGTGTGGACGGTCTCCAAGGCAAGATTTAATTTCAACACGGCCTGGTGAGTCCTCTGGCACGTAATGCCACCAGAGGGACCTTGTGAGAAAGAGCCCTTGCACCATTCCCTGCAGTTTTGAGAGCGTGCGCCGAGCCTGAGAGCCACCGTCACCCACCCAGAGAACTCCACCCAGCTCCTCAACTCCCAGACACCCGTGCAACCTCGTCCACACGAACTGATATACCCCCGCCGTCCCCTTTGCCGCCGCTAGTCGCTTCTACTCAGACCCCACAATCGTGCCTCTTCCCGACTGTGGACGCCCACATGGGACCATTTATCCCCGCGACCACCCACGCTCAGACACCGCACGACACCACACCGCACGGCCGCCGCCTTCGCCAAACTTTCTTAGCGCATCGACACGCCCACACCACACCCCACAATGGCCTCGCGACCACGGGCCACGTGCACCGCCTTCTTCTCTATCTCGAGGCAAAGAAAAATGCCTGCGCGCACCGGACACCATCTGCGCGTCTCCCCACATTCGTCAGGCAGAGCCGAGGGCCATCTGACCGTGGCCGCCACAGACCAACCCCTCCACTCGTGTCCAACACCAGACCGGAAAGGCAACATTTTCCAAGGCCAAAAGCCTGGCAATGCCGACATTCAGGCTTTGGCTTTGGAATGGTTTTTGGGTTAAAGTTGTTTCTTCTGCTCCTAAACCTGGAAAGACAGAAGGCTCGGTGCTGCTAGACTGGCCTCTGTACGGGGCGTGCAGTCGTCTAACTGGCGGAAGGAACGACACGCTACATGCATGGCGCTCTCTCTCGCGTCGCTGCGCTGCCTCCGTGGGTTCTCCCGACTCCCGCGCCCAAAACCCCCCCGCCCCCAATCCCCCCCCCCCCCCCACCCGAAGCCACCCCCCCACGCGCACCCCCCCCCCACCGTCGGAGTCTCGACCAGACGGCGCCCCCCCCCCCAGGCGACTGAGTCCCTGATCATGAATCTGAGAGACAATGGGCACCTGAGGAATGCTTGGTGGTGGCGGAGGAGGAGGAGGCTGAGACAGAGGTGTGACATGGTTGGAGCCCGGCATCGTCTGTCCTGGCCTTTTCTGGCCAGTGTTCCCTCCATTTCAACTCATACATTCGCTGCATGTGACTATACATGGTTGGTGTTGGTTAACCACTTAAGGTTCTTGCCTCTACTTAGGCGTTTTACGGCAAAGGCCGGCAATATGAACCATCGCTGGAGAATCATAGGGCCCTTTTCTTTTGGGTGTGGCTCAAATAAGGCCAGTGCTTGAGAGGTCCTGACTATTTTAGACGCGATAAGTCGAGGGAACTGGTTGCGCTGACCGTGGCTGGCGGAATCATAATCAGCGACTTCTGCGACCGCCCGCTGCGTCCTTTTTGTGCGGACCCGTATTGACACTACCCCGAACCGGACCCCACCCCATCGTCTTTTCCTCCTTCGTCCACCCTGATGAAGCGCTCAGCAAGCAAATTCTGGCGGAAAAGACCAGGATGATCCGCAATAAATCCGTCATCATCATCATCAATCAACACAGGGACTTGTGTCCGCTCTTGACTCTTGCATCCATAAGCTGAAGGCTACAAGAAGGGGCAACTGCAAGGCAATGCCGACCGCCCCGGGATTTTTTGCCGATTGACCGGATCTTCCTTCACCTCCTCTGATTGTGCATCAGATAACTGGAACGTCCGAGTCAGACTAATCATCCTCTTGATCTTTTAACATGCCTTCTGACCCTAACCCGCATTTTGTCATCAAAAGAGGTTCTTCAGACAATGGATTATCCACAGTGGTGGGCACACGATTTGACATTGTGGGCTCTTCATGTTGGACGGATGCTGTATGAAGCTTATGACGACATTTGTGGCCGTGACGGCGAGGACGAGGAGGGAAGCGTGCTAGATGCCGGTTGCATTAACCACTGAAGTGACAGATTGGCCGAACGATGTTCGTTACTTAGATTCACTAGGCCCGAAACCAGCGATGACAGGCCTGACGTCGCCTGCAACTGACGATCCCAGTGCATGGCGTGTTTGTCTACCGGGAGCACTGAAGGAGCACCTTCTCTCGTAACCTCACCACCATGGTGCTAACCCCCTCTTTGCACGCTTACCACCTGGCATTTCGCTCCCATGTTCAGAAAGAAATATAAAAATTTGAGAAGGTATGGAAATATTTTGGAAAAGTCTCTTATTAAAAAGACGCAAATCACAGCATTCACTCTCAATCCCTCTAATCAAAACAAAATTGCTGGATTCAAATTAATCTGCAAGGTGTCTATCAAAGCAAAATCTGGACTGGACAAAAGTCAAAAAACACCATCTGTTATGTTTTTTCGTGTATAATACAGGTATTTTTTGACCTTTCAATTCACCTGTGTGACTATAGAATTGCTGTTTTAAGATTTATGTTGGATGCTGCGTCCAATGAACAAAGCTGGGTTGCGCAAAAGTTCAAAAAACACGTATCTGTTATGTTTTTCGTATAATAACGCGGTATTTTTTGCACCTTTGCCAATTCACCTGTGTTGACAATAGAAATGCTGTTTATTAAGATTTACGTGGAATGCTGCGTCATATGAACAAAGCTTGGTGCGCAAAAGTCAAAAAACACGTATCTTGTATGTTTTCATATAAATCCACGGTATTTTTTGCACTTTTCAATCACCTGTGGTGACTATAGAATTGCTGTTTTAAGATTTACGTGGAAGCTACTGCGTCAATGAACAAAGCTGTGCGCAAAAGTCAAAAAACACGTATCTGTTATGTTTTCGTGTATAATACACGGTAATTTTTGCCACCTTTCAATTCCCCTGTGGTGACTATAAGAATTTGCTGTTTTAAAGATTTACGTGTGAGTGCTGCGTCAATGAACAAAGCTGTGTTCGCAATAGTCAAAAATACGTATCTGTTATGTTTTTCGTATAATACAAGGTATTGTTTTGCACCTTCAATTCACCTTGTGGGTGACTATAGAATTGCTGTTTTTAAGATTTACGTGGGAATGCTAGCGTCAATAACAAAGCTGGTCGTCAAAAGTGTCAAAAAACACATATCTTGTTATGTTTTCGTTATAATTACAACAACGGTATTTTTTGCACCTTTCATTCACCTGTGGTGAACTATAGAATTGCTGTTTTTTAAGATTCACGTGGATGCTGCGTCCAATTAACAAACTGGTGGGCCGCAAAAGTCAAAACACGTATCTGTTAATGTTTTCGTATAATAAGCAACGGTATTTTTTGCACCTTTTCATTTCACCTGTGGTGACTATAGAAATTCTGTTTTAAAGATTTACCGTTGATTGGCTGCATCAATGAACTAAGCGGGTGCGCAGAAAGTCAAAATAAACACCTATCTGGTTATGTTTTCGTATAATGACACGTATTTTTAGCAACCTTTCAATTCACCTGTGGGACTATAGAATTGGTTGTTTAAGATTAACGTGGATGCTAGCGTCAATGAACAAAGCTGGGTCGCTAAAGTCAAAAAACACGTACTGTTATGTTTTTTTTCGTATCATAACACGGTATTTTTGGCAACAAACAACCTGTGCTGAATACAAGATTGCTGGATTGGTAATTTAACTGCAAGGTGGATAATCAACTCAGGTGGAATGGTAAAATTGAAATGAACACCCTATCTGAGAAAAGTATACTGAAATAAAAGAGGAGTTTTGCACCTAACAAAGAACCTGCATTACTAGAATATGATTGTATCCAATATAAGTTCAGCGCAGCCCAATATCCCAGGAAATATTTTAATAGCAAACTGTTAATAATAAAGATATTGCAGTGCAAAATGTCTACACTAAGTCCTTGTGAACTTTAATCCAGTGTTCTTTGTAGATAGAGCTTGTCTGTGTTCGCCCGCGGGCCCCCCCCTCCCCTCCCAGCTCCCCCTTAATTTACAGCGGTAGATGCTGCATTAAAATTCTCTATCTAACTACTAAAAATCTTCAAATCTCTAATTCTAACTAAATTGGAAGGATCACACTAATAGTAGAGGTTTCTCTTTGCAGAATAAGACAATTTCCGCTGAGCTGTTTGGCCAAATGCAGAGCGACGTCCTATTCCTATGAGACGCATAGAGACACCTAAGCTGAACAGGAAAAACCTGTTCTATGTAAAACGAGGTCATGTTGATTTTCCAGCGCAATCGCAACCATACACATCCCAGTTCAAGACGTCGCATCTACACGATCTCACCCTGCTCTATTCCTGTAAATCTGATTTGCTGGGGGCCGCCAAAATTGACAGGAAGCGCCGAAAATCGGCGCGATCTTAATAATGATGCACAGATCTTAACCCTTAATTATCGCATGATCTAAAAATGTCGATCAACATAAAAAACTTGTGTCCGATTTCATACTTTTGTCGAGAATAATCGCTCAACACTATTGGTGACCTAATATTGTTCAAGATGTCAAAGATTTTGTTTGTTGTCATGTGCCACTTGTGTCCACCTTCTACAACCTGTGCCTATTCCGGAACAACCCTGATCGCTGTGGATTTCATTATGGACTTGCTACCCTCCTCTAAAAAAACAATCATTTAGGTGGTTACTGACCACTTCTCCAAAATGTCTCACTTCATGCCTCTGCCTGGCCTACCCTCAACTTCTCAACATGCCCTTCACTTCCTCCAAAATATCTTCCGCCTGCATGGACTTCTTCTACATATTGTCTTGGTCCGAGGAGTCCATTTCTTGTCTAAGTTCTGACATGGCCCTTGTAAGCGTCATCAAGTCAAGTTAGATTTCTCCTCTACATATCACCCTCAAACTAACAGGCAAATTGAAAGGGTGAATAAGGTCCTAGGGAAATATTTGATATTTTCTCTCTGCCCATCAAGACAACTAGGTGGATCTCCTTCCCTGCACAGAATTTTCCTATAATTATCTTGTTTCTGAATCTGCTGGTGCTTCACCTTTCTACATTGTCTACAGTCAACATCCTCATCTACTCCTTCCTCTGTCTACCTTGTCCGATGTTTCCTCTGTGGATGTCCATGACATCACTTCTATCTGGCAGGAGACCTGGCAGTCTTGTGTACTAAATCCCAGGCAGACAAGAAGCAAAGACCTCTTCCAACCTTCAACCCTGGAGATAATGTCTGGCTTTCAGTAAGACGTCCACGGTTCATGGAACCATTTGAGGTCATTCAACGACTCAATCCAGTGTCCTGTAAACTCCCAAAGACCTTCCATGTCTCGCTCTTCAAGCATCTGGTCCTCAAACGCTTCTCTCGAAATACTGTATCTCCATCTTCGCAAGCCATTAATGGTGATGTCTATGAGGTAAAAGCGATCCCTGCCAAGAAGACTATTAGGGTGAAGCAGTACTATCTCATTGACTGGAAGGGGTTTTGGCCTGTATAATGCTCATAGGAGCCAGGGACTAATCTTGTTTCCCCAGGATCTTGTTAGTGAGTTTCGGCCATCCAAAAAGAAGGGGACACCTAAGGGGGAGATGGTACTGTCACAAATTGTGCCATGGCCCCCTGCCCCAGGCCATGGACACACTCATGCTTCTCCTGCCCCAGACAGTTCTCACTCACTCGACTCTGTAAAGTTTAAAGGGCCAGCATACCAGTAATTGGTTAATTGCCAGGTGTTGACCCTATATCTTATATTCTCTCCCTCCTCTTCCTGCCAGATCTTTGCTCTTCATGCCCAAGAGAAAGCTTGTGTTATTCCTGTGATTATGCCATCTTCGTTTACCAGTTCTCCTGCCTTTTTCCTCCGACTATGTTGCCTGCCACCTGCTCTAACCTCTCTGCCCTGAACACAGTTATATCTACAATTTTGTACCATGCACAACCCAGCTGCCATCGCAAGCAAGTTGCATCAGGGGTAGCAACCTAGGAGTCTCCCGCTGCCCAAATCCAACCAGCCTTGTGGCAGATTCTGGTGAAAACTAGGAGGCTCCATAGACTCCGCTGCCTAACGTGACTTACTCCACCGCTTGTGGTTGTCCAGTGACTCTACACCACTCCTTGACATTCTCATGGAACAATTAGAAGCTATATAAAAAGTCCCAAAACAAGCTGTGGAACAAAGCAGAGAGTAGTCTAGAGGGAAAACATAGGGCTTTAATTAGAAGTATAAAGTCGATTCCTTAGAATAGAGTAAAATTTGCAAGACCGTCTACGAAAATCATTCATTCTCACAATAGTCATATAGTTAATTCCCATGATGGCTAAGTCCACTCTTATCACTGTATGCTTTAGGGTATGTTCACAAAGCTGATTACAATGTAAAATCAGCAGCATCGTTCAAACAATGCTGCTTTTACCCAAGTATTTTCAACGCATACTGTAAGCACCTACAAATAATTGACATGTCAGTTCTTTGAGGTGCTTTACGTGCCAACAATACAAAAGTGTAGGAGACAAAAATCTGCCTCAGGCAGTCCCAGTCATTTCCTTGTTGAAATTCCGCACTTTCAAGCGCAGAATTTTCAACGAGGAAACACCACTTTTTTGGCACTGAAATTATCAGCGCCAGAAAATTGTCATGTGAGTTCTTTCTAATTCTTAATTATGCTACATGAATCCAAGCCATGCCAGCTATAGTTAGCTTAAATATTATTAATTATATTATAAATAAATTAAAATTACAGTGTAACCTTATATTAAAACACCTCCTTTATTGGTTGTCAGTCTTCCCATAGTAAATCTTAAAATATCCTATTTCTCGATTATAAGCATGAATGGTAAAGCTCATGGTTTAAATTCCAATGTAGTTTTAAAGAGGTATTCCCATCTCATTTATTAGCTTTCAGCATGTAGACAAAGATAAACAAAGGTTATTACTAAGTGCATTGCTGTTCAAATTTTGCTTCATTTCAGACATAGAGCAGTTTTTATCTCCTGTTTGTTTACACAACCTTCCCTAAGTTATTGACCAACTGTTTCTGCTCAAGCAGTGGCAATACCGGTGAAGTAGCTCCTTGTTGTGTATTATCAGCAGTATTGGAGCTTTTTAAAGCCCTCTCCCTAAAGTAATTGGCCTGGTTGAAATCTTTTGCTATCCTCTCAGGTCTTCAGAGCACATATCCATATATTCACATCAGTCAGCAGCTAAAAGTATGTCTGTGCCTCTCAGTAGAGGCAACCTCTCATGAAAAATACACCTCTGCTAGTTCACATTTATAGCCAGACATCCTGATTGGTCTGTCATTGTTTTTCACAACCCCTCCAACAACCTATATCGCTGTAAGAGGCACAGCTAGGAAAAGGAGCTAGCAGAGTTGTAATGTCAATCATCACTGTAGAACTACTCACAGCCCGCACAGGAAGTGGGAACCTAAACCTGGGGAAGAATAGCAGCTCCTGTGATAACAGTTACATGAGAAAACCCCTTTAAATAGATGAAGATTTAGGTTTTGTATTAATTGAATTTTAACTTATACTGGATGATACATTACTTACTAACATGATCCATGAATAACATTGATTATTTTCTGACAATAGCACTTGGCATGGGGTCGGATGCATCAGGCAGCAATTAAATAATTAGTTCATGAAGTTAATGTGTTTGGAAGCGGAAAAATGGAGAAACAGAAGGATCTGAACAATTTAGAGAATAACCATATTGTGATTGCAGGTGTTAGAACTCATCAATAGTTGTCCATGTAAGTACAACTGCTAAACTGGCTAAAGATTTGCGGCACATCCAAGACACACTGATGCAGATGTAGAGTGAAGGATAGTCAACTTAGTGTTGTGCAAATTGCTGAAACATTAAGGGTAACATGTACGAATCCTGACGCTGATAGACCAGTTCTAAATCACTTTAAGGTAGTATAGACTACGCCAGAATGTATGAACCTGTTTTTCTGCAGGTCATACATACAGGTGCAGTCTAGCTCCAATTCGACAACTCAGGCTCAGGTAGACTCCCTTTAACTTGGTCTGGCTGTTCTAACTGTTCTGGCGTCAAGGAATCATAAATGTGTCTAATTCTATGAGTGTGGTGCAACATGCTCCCAGAACGCCCTGTTCATACATTCTTTTTGGCTCAAAGTACACCAGAAAACTGGTGCAGCCCTGTTCATACATGTTGCACTAAGTGCTGTGCTATGCTACAGACTGCTTAAAGTCCCCATGCTGACCCATGACCATCGCTAAGAGAGCCTAGGATTGACACATGAGCATAAGAACTGAACCATACAGCAAAGGAACAAGGTGGCCTGGTCTGATTATTCACATTTTCTTTTACATCATGTGCATGGCCTGGTGTACGTTGCTTACATAGGGAAGAGATGGCACTAAGATACCTTATATGAAAAAGGAGAGACAAGCAAAGGAGTGTGACATTCGGGGCAGTGTTCTGCTGAGAAACCTTTGGTCAAGCCATCCATCTAGGTGTTTGTTTAAGGTCTTGTGGAGTCTCGACAGGTCAAAGCTCCCTACCTCTTTACAAATATATTGTAAAATTAACTTGCATAAAAAGTTCTGAAACAAAAACATGTAATTAAATGTGGACACTCACTTCTTATTACTTTAATTTATATATCTTATTGCACATGTCAAACCCTGTGTCATTTATCAACCATGACAAACATATAAACCTTTTGGTCGTTTACAATAAATGAATAAAATAAAGTGTATTCAAGGTTTTGATGGTAAGGGATTGCAAAAGAATTTAATAGGTCTTTCAGTCTGTAGAATCACTGTGGTTACTCAATTGTGGTGGAGTAAAAGAATTTGTAGCGCACGAAAAAAAGTCTGATGTGGAAAAATGGAGGTTTTCACCATATGGATTAAATAGCTGCAATATTCTATTTAACTAATATTTAGCATAGAAGTATGTTAACTTTATTACATTTTCTGCTCTGTATTTTGCATTTTTACTACCTGTAGGGGAGTTACATGAATTATAGGTTCTCCTTGCTGAGAGGTTTAAGGCAGTTGTAATACTTTACAGAATAGTGGTCTGATTTCTTGATTCAAATCAATGTCCTTCCTTTCATTTTTATAGTAATAGGCTTCAACAGAATGGAATAGGTAAATCTTTCCCCAAAAAATGTTTTAGAAGTTGTACATTTCTTCCATCTCTCCCACTTAAAGGGTATGTATAATCAGAAAATGACCTATGGTTTGAATTGTGGTTTTATGTTAAAAAGACACACACACAATAATGTTTTTTAAAAATACATCTATTTTCTTTGTCACTTTCTTTATTTTAAAACGATCCTAAAAGCCTGCCGTTTTTACTTTGGCCAAAAAGATTTATAATTGTCATTTCCTGTTCTGTAGAAATCACTTTCTAGCAGTTATCTCATTAACTTCATAGATACTAGTAGGATTACAATGAAAAGTGACACCAAATGATAAAATAATATAGTATACGCTATTCAAAGTAGGTGATGATCACAGCTCACCCTCTACCCTTCCCTGAGCAACGATTTCTCCACTGGTCTCATAGCATTTCTAGAAAACTCCCCAATAGAAGTCAAGGAGTCAGCTCCTGTTCACCGGATCCTACTGTCCATGTAGCTGTGGTAAACCATATCTCTGAATGCTGTCAAAAGCAGCTCAGGCAAAATGGCCACCCCCATAATCATATACAGAAACTAAAAATAGAAAAACTACAATTTGAAAAAAAAAGGAGAAAAATATATGTATCATTATCCGAGAAAATGAGATTTATGAGGTTTACACAGATAAATGCAAGGTTATGCACATGGAAAGGAAAAATCCATTCCATGATTACGTGTTAAATGAAAAAACACTGGAAAAAAGTGACATTGAGAAGAACTTGGGAATCCTAGTGGAGTGTAAACTTAATTGTAGCAGCTGCCAAGGCAAATAGGTTCATGGGGTGTATTAAAAGGGGCATAGATGCACACGATGAGAATATGATTCTCCCGTTAAAGTCACTGGTTAGACCACACATGGAATATTGTGCACAGTTTTCGGCATCAGTGCACAGGAAAGACATTGTAGAGCTTGAACAGGTTCAAAGGCGAGCAATAAAAATAATAAAAGGACTGGGTGGAAAGATTAGTAAAATTATTGTTGTTCAGTTTAGAGAAAATACGGCTTCGGGGGGACATGATAAATATGTTTAAATATATCAAAGGTCAATATTGAGATTTCTCCCAAGATCTATTTATACCCAGGACTGCATCTAGAACAAGGGGGCAACCTCTAGGTCTTGAGGAAAGAAAGTTTCTACATAAACATAGAAAGGGATTCTTTACTGTAAGAGCAGTGAGACTGTGGAACTCTCTGCCAGAGGAACTTGTCATAGTGAATTAACTAACAGAGCTCAAAAAGGGTCTGGATACATTTCTAGTGTGTAATAATATAACAAGATATAGTGACTAGGATTCTGTAGAAGGGTCGTGGACCTAGAGATTTATTCTGATTGCCATATTGGAGTCGGTAAGGAATATTTCCCCTAAAAGGAGGACAATTAACTTCTACTTCATGGCGGTTTTTGCCTTCCTCTGGATCAACACTTTAGCACAATAGGCTGAACTGGATGAACAGCTTTCTTTTTTCAGCCTTACAAACTATGTAACTATATATTATCTGGTTTTAATTAGTCAAAAATATTGGTGTTACATTTCATTTAAAGGTAAAAAAGGAAAGAAGTAACTCATCATCATCCACTAAAATCTAAAACTCAATGGGCCTCATGTATGAAAACTGTTTAGGTCTAAGACTTTATTTGTTGTCCATAGCAACCAGTTAGAGCTCCCCTTTCAATTCATATAGTGCTCTGAAAAAATCAAGGGGCGTTCTGATTGGTTGTTATGGGCAACTAAGAAAGTTTTAGACCTAGACAGTTTTTCCATGTGCTATCACATTTATCTGCCTACTATACCATAGAGCCTATATAGGGCTAAAATTGAACAGTCCTGTATTCCATCACGGATATGTAAATGCTACAAATGTAATAAACTCCAAGACTTCAACATGGTTAGAGCAATATCCTAAAAAATGTCCATTATCGTTTTAAATGAAGAATAAGTGACTGTTTCCATAAAATCTCCCTACCAGGAAAAACTGCTTTATGTTTAGAATTTTCTTTCTCAGTGCTCAGACCTTGTTACTTTAAGTGGGAATATCACAGATATTTTGCAGACAACACCAAAAAATTAAATATAAGTCACAAGCCTTTATTTTATGTACTGTACTTACAAACATTTTTAAAAAGACCAGGCATTAAAAATAATTTCACATGGAACACGCAAAGCGTTCCCTCAGATTTTGCTGCCAGTAGCTTCTTCCGGGGCAAATCACTAAAATCTGGACAACTGTGTCCTGTTGGGAGTTAACTTTTAACATGTTTTTCTATTAGTCTATGTGTAGGTATAATGCTAAGCAGCCACATGCCTTATGGATAACAGGTGTGCGAGTGGTGCTCATCAGTATTTGCTCCCGTGCAGCTTCTCCCATGTAGCACTGAGGCCTTTTTGCCTCCTGTTGGGAATGGATTTTGACTTTCCCCTATAACAATAAGTATGGACTTTTTTTCTGTGATTTAGAGTAGATTTGATACCTTTTTTGAAAATAGCTTGTGAAGTTAGTGTAGGAACTCGCAAGACATTGAGGACCTTTGATAAGGGTTACGAGCAAATAACACCTTATGTCCATCCTTTTTTTTTCAGGATGCAGTCTGGCCCTAGGATGTGGGGGAACACGAGATGTCAGTATCTTGTGTTGTGCACTTAGAATTTAGTGTGTAGATCTAATAGTATGGGTGTCACTAATAGGTTTAAGCCAGTTTGGTGTACCACATGTAACCGTATGACTAGCATCCTACTGAAGCATAATTTCCTTATGAACAGTAGGTGTGTGAGTGGTTATTCATCAGAATTTTGCACCAGTGTGGCTTTTCAGTATTCTAGTGTGAACTGCTTCCTAACCTGCTTTTGAATTAAGCTATGTGCTAAGATAACACTATGCAGCCACCCTCTCTATAAATAACAGGTGATTTGGTTGCTCTAGTATTTTCCACCTTTGCAATTTCTCCCATATGGCAATGGAGGTTTCTTGCCTCCACCTGGCAATACATTTTTGTCCTTTTCATGGAGAAGTTAGTATGACAAAGCAGAGCTAGAATTCCTAGCATTGTTGACCACATTATGTTCCACCTGTTTTTAAACAGATGCGATGCTCTGCATGGCAGAGTGTGATAGTATTTTTGATATCACATTCCATTTTCACATGTAGGTCTAGATTCATGTGCTATACTAAAAATAACAACTATTTTCAACTAAAAAATGTTAAAACTTATGTAGCCATATAAAACATCTGGATCTAGTCTGATATAAATTTTGGCATAAGGAATATTCCTTTAGGGCAGATTGGTTCATGCCTTATGGGTTCCAAAGTCTGCATAACTGTAGGAAACAAAGCTTAATAATTCCCTATTTCCCTCCCTTCATTCATATATTTCCCCTCCTTTGATTGAACTTAATGGACATATGTCTTTTTTCAACTGTACTAACTATTCAACTAACAACAGCTGGGACCAATTGAAGAATTTATTCTGGATTCCAGAAGTATTCTATCTACTGCTCTTACACAAAAAAGTCCATGAAAACAAACTTATTGCAATATACTAAAATAAATGAGCGTCAGATTCAAGGAGAACCCTGAAAGTATGAATCTTGTTTTCTCTGACAGTTTGTAAACTAATGCAACAAGAATGGCTAACCTTAGAATAAAGCAAATCTTTGTACTAAGTAATTAAAGGGAAGATATTATATTTTTTCTGGTTGGTTACCTTTAAACAAGATTTTAATTAAAGTCAGTTTCGCTATTTCTAAAGCAATAGGGGTACTGTCATACTCCAGCAGACCATTATTAATAGTATTATTATTCATTTACCAAGCGCCAATTTATTCTCCAACAAGGCAAGGTATGAACACAATTAAATAAAACTTACAAGCTGAAAATTTAAAGTGAGGTCTGCAAAATAATTCTAACCTATAGTGTATATCCCATATTGTTCTATTAATAAAGACACATTTACCTGTAGCAAACATTTTTTTTAGCCAAGGACACAAGGAAACACAAAAAAATAATGTTATTGTTACAAACAGCAGGGATTTCCCTGCTTTTCCATCTGTTCCTTCTTATTAGCTTGTAGAGCAACTGCCTCACATCTGATCTAGCAGGGCAATCAGCTACCATGCTACACAACCCGGGCTCGTTTAGAGCAGGAGTCACTAAAATTTAGCTTCTCTATAAAATTCTCTGGTTTTGATAGTGTGGTGCAGATCTATGTAAGCTCTGTAAAATTGGGTCAAGTGCTCTTGTTATGTATTATGTTCAAAGTTATCCAGTTTGTTGACTATTTGTATAACTAGTCCAGCTCAGCCTTGATTTGATCGTTTTAGTCAATGTGCTTAATTCCTTGATTTCTTGTATGTTTCTTGTGTGGTCATTGATACTGTTTAGTCTTGGTGGCAATTCTAGTTTATTGTGTATTAGTTTCTTGATGTGTTCAGCCTTGACTTGTGTCTGAGTCATTCAGTTCTCATGTTTGTGTTAGGTACAGTGTTGTCTGGTCTTAGGGTTAGTATTAGGAATAGATCCATGGAAAGATTTAGGAAAAGTTATGGTCTGTTCCTGGTCATAATCCATTTGTGTTTATTTACTGTTGCCGAACATCTACATTATTGATTCCCCATCTGTCTCAAATGCCAAAGAAACTTAATAGTCTAGAGATATACATTAAGGACAGTCTTTGACACAGTTAACGTGGACTAAATTTGGTGAGAGGATTTATGCCATCTTACAATATCTACTCCAGAGATAATGGGGACATCAGGTTTCTGATTTATAGACAATTAAACTTTCACACTGCTTATCTGTAAACTAATTAAAGATTTACTCTAAATCTCATTCTATTGTTTTTAAATGTCCATTTATTATACCACTTATCTGTGCTCTCGTATATGTATTTCTTCAAATACTTTGTTATACCATGCCTAATAATTAAAGCTGCAGTAAGTAGTCTTGGAAGCTTGCTGTTTAACATCATTTCTCTTATTTCATTTAGCCCTGAAAAATACAATTAGAAGGTTATTATTTTGTTTCTCTTACTGAGAACAAATGGTACCAAACATGGAGCCATTTTCCTTCTTTTAACACTAGCTAGTCTGGTGTGTATTTACAGATGCTGAATGAATATTGTTTTTGAATAGCTCATAAAATAGTTTTATCCATGACAGATTTTTTGTGAAATTGTGTCTTTATATTAATTTCTTCTCAAACCATTATTTTATGTGGTATTTGTGTAGTTAATAATAAATATATAACTATCAAAAATATGTGCCACGATAAGAATAAAACTTAATGACCTCGTCACCATCCCATCTTGGACCAAGTGGAAGAAATGCCTTCTTTTTTCAGGCACATACTAAAGTGAAGCTCCATACTCAGGGTTTAGACGAAGTGTAGGCAGAGGTAGGCAATTGCCTAGGGCGCCATCTCATATCTGTCAGGAAGCAGACATAAGGAGGTATGGAATGGAATGATGCCCTGAGCCCCCTCCAGACATGTGGGTGCTTGCTATTTGTTACACTCTATAAAAGCAAAACCTTAAAAAAAATTGTGTAACTGTGTTTTTTTTCCATTTGACCAACTGGAGAGATCACAACCACACGAACTATGAGCCACATGTATGAAAACTGTTCCGGTCTCAAAATCATTTTGTGTCCCATAGCAACCAATCAGAGTGCCTCTTTCATTTCATATAGTGCTCTGGAAAAATGAGAGTGGCGCTCTGATTGGTTTCTATGGGAAACAGAGTGAGTTTTAGACCTAGACAGTTTTCATACATGTGGCCTATTGTCAAAAAATAAGGCCGACAATTTGAATTTCCTGTGTAGTAGGTGGTGTAGTTGTGTAGGTGTGTGTAGGTGGTTGGGGGTGAACATTTGCCCTATCCGCCTAAAGTTCCAAAATGTCTAGTTCCAGCAAAGTGAACATTGCCTACTTTTCCTGTTGTCAGAGATTCGTAGATAAAAATGTAGTATAATTCTTAAAAAAATGGTACTACTTTTTCCAAAAAAAAGTTGGTTACTAAGAGGAGACTTGCAAACTGGAAAAACAATGCTAGGGTTTTAACGCTACCAAAATTTTTCATTCAACCCGCTCCATGATCGCTCGGGGATACTTCTGTAAAATGTTAGTTAGGGGTGGGGTTAATAAGTTATAACTCACCAACCAGAATATTTAAGCCTTTGACTAAAGATTTACATTTATGTTTCTTCAAATACATAACGAGTAACAGTAACTTTTTGACAAGCCTATGGTGACACTGTCAAAGTGGTTTTCGACTGTCTTAAAACCTCCAAAACGCTAAAGCAAAAAAAACAAAAGGGGATAGGAAGATATAACAATTTGTTTTTCTTTCCCCTAAACTAAAATTTTTCTGGGGGCCATATGGATACTTTATCCTTTTGGTTGTCTTTTTGCAAGTACCTAAAGACTTTGAAGAGCAACAGAAAAAATGTTGCTCATTGTCAAAATTGAATGGCCTGTTGGGGTTCAGGGTACCGCATGACTACACTGTCCAAATTTAACATGATGCCGGGATGAAGAAATGACACCAAAACACAGAGAGCTTTTAGTTCCTTTTCGTTAAAGGAGC